>WMED01028538.1:0-10434 GCA_019650415.1 Pipa parva | reverse complement strand
AGGTCACAGCACCCCTCTCAACGCGTATCGCTAAACAGCTTCTCCAGGAGAGTTTGTGGGTAAGTAATATTTCTTACCCACAAAGTCTCCTGAAGAAGCTGCTTAGCGAAACGCGTTGAGAGGGGTGCTGTGACCTGCTGGGCATTTCTGGATTGTTCCCATCAACACTTTTAAACACCAGATTTCATCTCAAAGTGTTCCTGCTTTTTTGGATTACCACAAACTGCATGCTGATGAGCTAGTACAAAGTGTGTTTGTGAGTACCTTTTATTCATTCATTCTTTTACTGAATTTGTCATACAATAAACGGATTTACACCATGAAGGATTCTTTTCGTTTCCATCTATGAGCCCTTGGCTTGTGTGACTAGTGATTGTTTGTGGAAGGAAATTTTCACCTGTGACATCTGATGAAGAGTCCCAGGAGATTGCTTAAAGGCACATTTTACCATTTGTTCTGGTGAACATATTATTGTACTTCACGTGTGGTGGTGCACATTAATATACACACTCACCTTTTGGGAGTAGTAGCACTTTCATAAGTAAAAATATACTACTGTTTACAGCTTTATAGGCAGCTGATGGTTTATAATCCACTATCCATTGTCCAGAGTAAAATATTCAGGCAGGCAGAGGTTTGCATGGGGGGTTATTCACTAAGGTGCAAATTTGATGGTTGAATTCGCAAACAGCGAATTCCCATAGTAAATCCACTACAATTTCCCCATTGTAAAGTTGTGACAATTTTTTAAAGTTAAGATCACGACAATTTTCCCATAATAAAGTTGTGACTGTGACAATATTCTCATTATAAAGACACGAATGCGACAGTAGCAGCCTATTGTGGCTGTCTTTATCTGGCAAATTCACACCTATACACAACAATTCGGACTTTAGTGAATAACCTCCTAGGAGATTAAGTAGTAGAGGCCCTGCTTGGAAAGATCAGTGTTATAATAACACAAAATAATATGTTATAATAACACAAAAGACTCAAGTCACACATTTAATCCCTATTCTAGTTTCAAGGAGGGGAAACTATTTCCACTAGATAAATAATTACATTTGGATATTATTTCTACAATGTTAGAAAAAGGTCATTGCAAACTTTTTCTTAACACTTTTTTTTTTCATATTAACGCTGTCCACGCTGATAAAGTAAAGCTCTGCAGTTCCTTCTGTCGTGAGAATGATCCCCTTTTCTTTCTCTTATGGGGGAATCACTAATGAAAAGCCACATTTTCCCGATTAAAATCCAGCTGCCGAGATTACCGTTATTGCACTTCACATCTGAGAGTATTTCCTTTGACACAGAACAAGCTAACTTCCTTCTTGAAGGGATTTGTAAGGAAATAACTGTATTAATCACAGAGTCAGGGAGCATCACGCAGCAACTGTCACCAGCGATGCATGTAAAAGGGTTATTCATCAAGGTACCAATCCGATAAAGTGACGGGAACCAGTAAAGTGCATCCTTATAATGTCACATAGTAATACATCCCTTTCAGTGTCACCATATCCCCTAGTTTATATTGTCACACTCTTTATTGTCACTCATGATCGGACAGTGGCGTCACGCAACAACAGAACCCAGCCCCCTACTTTGCCACTTTGATCTGGTGAAGTCAAACTGGGGAATTGAGGTCAAGTATGTCTTGTCAAATTCCCTACCTTGCCACAGTTCAATGCTTGGTACATACTGTCACTTTTTTGGCTAAGGGTAGAATTACTTACTGAGCTTACTTAGCGCATAGATAAAATATAAATATCTGTGACCAAAGCAATAGGACATCCAAGTTAAAATTGCAATTATTTTTCCTGCACTCTCTGCAGAGCAGCGATGACTACACAACAGCGCACACCTTAGTGCGCTTTAAACTGACATATTTAACGTTTCAGTTCATTGCTAAGGGAAATATGTTCAGGTGATTGGAATGAATTGTCACTCACATAAACTGTAGAAACATTCCCCTTAGCCTACAGATTACCAATCGTTTTTCATTTTCATTCGAGTCTAGCGTATGCACTCATTTTCTTCCAATTTGACGGATTACTTTTATTGCCAAAATTGGTTTTATCCAAACTCTCTACTCGTCTTCCAGTTTCTGCAGAAAGGGAGGCATTAATCAACTGAGAAAAACTATTGAGGAGCTTGTGAAGTTCATACAAATTTTGCCTCTTCATGTTTCATGAATCATGAAGTGAATGTGGCTGAAAGAAATCATTTTGTTGAAATAAGTTCTGATGTGAAGTGCCAACGGAGAGTGTCAATATCCTATCTACAAAGCCAAGTGTACAGTTACAATGCCAAATGTCCTCTTACAATGGTAACTGAGCAACAACATCCCAGTTACAATGCCAAGTTTCCAGCAAGTTTTCAAAACTATGGCTCTAGTTACAATAACAAGTGACTAGCAGTCCCGTATGTCTCAGATACCCCAACCTGTG
Organism: Pipa parva; assembly: GCA_019650415.1. Lineage (NCBI taxonomy): Eukaryota > Metazoa > Chordata > Amphibia > Anura > Pipidae > Pipa > Pipa parva. Next base: position 7,987 of record WMED01028538.1, on the reverse strand, counting down.
ATCCAGTTGCATGTCCTGTTGTGGTAGAGCAGAGTAGCTCCACCACTGAATGTCATCTCCCTTTTCTATCCCCTTAGAAACAGTTGTTTAGAATGTTTTATAGATTATATCTGCCTAGAACTGTGCTCCATATATCAGGGGTTGCCTAACCAAGGATTTAAACCTAGCTAGTGTTATACTTGTTTCCCTTTAACGATTGCTTTTTTTTTTTTTTAGGAATGCTATCATTCCCTGAGACTTTGCTGTGGTCAGCTGGCTATTATCAAGTGTGCTGTCCATCAATATTTTTAAGGAACGAATCTAACAGAATTTGTGTGGAATTGATGATTATTTTTTAAATGAACATTGGGTATAAGATTAGCCTCTGTAAAAAGATTTCTCTTGCTGGATGGTTTGTAGGGAAGGAAAGATAGAAAATAGACACCTGGATATAACTAACTCTATGACAAAGAAGTTTTTAACTTATCCTTCCATAAATTAAACTCACAGGCTTTATTCCACACCATAGAGCCAATTGTGTTAAATAAAGAAAAGTTCTTGAGAGTTTGGTGGCTCAGTGGTTAGTTCTGTTAAGGTAGAAATGGGTATCTATTATATAGTTGGATGTGAAACATAAGTTCAGCCATAATATATTTTTATATGAAGGTTACTAAGAAGTTAACAAGGTTAACAGTATATGTACGTTAATTGTGTTAGGACTGCAATAAACCAAGTTTCGTATCTGGTGCCTTAAGTTCTACATTCCTATTATACCAGTTGACCAACAGCTGTGACCACTTCTTTTATTATATGTCTGGACAATAGGTCATAAATTAACCTTTAGTATTGGTTTTGTTACACTTAGGTGCTGACCTTAAGATTTATCTTGTGACCATGAGTTGTAATGATTCTCACCCATATAATGCAAGAACTAACCAATCCATGGATGAATTCTTATATGTAACCAATCACTTTCTGTATTCTAAGTTACTGTAATATGTAACCAATCATTTTCTGTATTCTAAATTATTATAATATGTAACCAATCATTTTCTGTATTCTAAATTATTATAATATGTAACCAATCACTTTCATGTATTCTAAATTATTATAATGAATCAGGTTTGCTTTCTCTGTTTTCCTATAAATCAGCGGTTCTCAACCTGTGGGTCGCGACCCCGGCGGGGGTCGCGAGGCCTTCCCACTGGGGTCAAGAACCACGCCGACTCCCGGAAGCACCCGCAGGAACCCTTCTTATAAGGCTTTCTGCTGGTGACGTCTGCAGTAAACGTCATCACGTGACGCGCGGCGTGATGACGGTCGGCCGAAACGTCATCACGCCGCGTGGTGCGATGACGTCGCAGGGGGTCGCGGTCTCAACAAGCTTGAGAACCGCTGCTATAAACAAACAAGGACAAGGACTTCCTCAAAGGAGAGAGAGAGAGAGAGAGAGCGAGCTATCCTGGAGGAGTATCAATACTGAACTTGGTGTCAGTGTGAGTTTCTTGTATCCTTTTGCAGAGGTTATTGATCCAGAGGTATTACACAAATTAGGCTACCATTACCTATAGCATACAGGAGATTTATCCTGATTTAAATTTCCTTAACAGTTCTAAGGCAGCAGTTCTCAACCTGTGGGTCGCGACCCCTTTGGGGGTCGAACGACACTCTCACAGGGGTCGCAAACACACTGTGAAGCCAGAAGAAAACGCAGGTCCCTTTATATCAGGGTTCCTGCGCGGTGACGTCAGGCCCAAACGTCATCAAGTGACACACGTACGTCATGACGTTTCGCCCGAACGTCATCACGTGACATGCAACATGATGACATTGGTCCCAGACGTCATCGCGTGACGTCAGTAGTCGGGGGTCACGGTCTCAACAAGGTTGAGAACCGCTGTTCTAAGGCATTGCGGCAGGGAGTCTTTGGCTTGGTCCCACACAGGACTGCTGCAGGGAGTCTTTGGCTTGGTCCCACACAGGACTGCTGCAGGGAGTCTTTGGCTTGGTCCCACACAGGACTGCTGCAGAGAGTCTTTGGCTTGGTCCCACACAGGACTGCTGCAGGGAGTCTTTGGCTTGGTCCCACACAGGACTGCTGCAGGGAGTTTATATATTTTCTTGCACTTTTGTGGCTTTCCTCCTACAATCCCCAAAAAAAAAATACAAGGTTAACATACTAATTAGATAATTAACTAGCATCATCCAGTTAATTAGAGTCTGATTCAATTGGCCTAATTCTGTGTATATGATTGAGAATGCAAACTAGATTGTAAGCTCCAGGGGGTAAAATGAAGTGCAACGTGTTGCCAGTGTATAAGATTGATAATTCTATTATAGAAGGAAATAATCTTTTTTCTTCAACACCCCACCCCTGATGATTTCACTCTACCAATAAAAATGTCCCCATTTCATATGATCACTTTATATATCTGTCTTTCATACTTCATCTGTCTGTGAAGCACTGATTTTTTTTTACAAGTTCCTTAATACAAAACAGACATCAGGGGCCTTTATGTGATGTATTCACTGTATTAAAAACCCTATAAACTCCTTAATAGAGAGTATGCTAAAACAGTAAACCCTAAGAGCCTAAGTGTACTGAATAAAGGATTGAAATTTTAAAGGGATTCTAGAAGCTTTTCAGGTAATCAGTGGTTTATCTATGCATATAACACACCAATCAGAATAAATTCTTTATTAGAATACTATAAATGTTGGAGAATAAATACCTGGAAATTGCTAATGTTGTGCTGTGATAGGATAATCTTCATATTAAGCCAGCAATTTACATAACCTAACAATTATGTTAAAGCTTGATAATATTTTTATCTAGTTAAACCTGTGATACCAGTCATAAAAAAGGCATCCCACTTAGAATGAAGCTTACTGAAGGGAAAATCACAGTCAAGCTGGCATGCTGCCTGACCTTTACCTGCTGTTTCTGCCATGACTGTGGCAAGCCCCTGACTGCACACATGTAAGCACACAATTGCCTATGATTTTTAAGAGCACTTCCTGTAATTTATAATCATATAATTACTGTGTTCTCATATCGGAATCATATATAGAGGCGACTTCAATATGATGACACTAGTGGCTACCAAAATATGACAATGTATGACAATGTCCTTCCTCATGGTCAATCCTGCATATAATTAGAATTTTGAAATTAAAGAAAGAGTAATAATGACATTTTCTCCTTTAAACAGATCCGTAGGAATCATGGGAAAATGAGTTGACTACACTTCACTTGGGTGAATTTGCATTACTATGCACAGTGCCCGCCAGCATTTGCTACTTTTTCAAGGAAATCTGCTGTGTTGTGAATAACGAGAAGAAAATTAATGCCTTGTGGATCAAAGGGGCATGAAGGGACACAAATGTCAGTTGGTGGCCACGGAATATTCCACTTTATGTTTTATGCTTTGCATATCTCTGTTAAAAGTTAACTTTTTTTACATTTATAATCTGTTATTTTAGCCAAGGTACTGGCTCAAGAGTACAGTTTAAATGGGTGAAATGTATTAAACTCGGAAAAGCCATTTTGGCTTTTCTGAGTTTAATCGGGAGAACACCCTAAGGGTAACCATACTGTATAGCTACCTTTCCATGGATATATTCAATAGAAAAAGTTTCTCATGGCAAGTATCGATCGAAGCAAATCTCGCAGTACTTACCGCAAGAAACTTCAGGGTGTTCTCGCGATTATTAAACTCAGAAAAGAGAAAACGGCTTTTCTGAGTTTAATAAATTTTGCCTGTAATACGAGTATAAAAGTGATAGTTTACAGGAAAACTACAGATCTTTAATGTTTCTTGATAAGATATGTCCTATGCATACTTATTCAACAATAAAGTATTGTCAGCAATCAGTTCTTCATTAACACTTATGAAAATAAGATAGTATTATTCAGAAGAACTAATAAACAATGTTAAACAATTGCCCAAGGAACAACGCGGACTCCAAAGGTCACCTCTAGAAACATTCTTTGATACAAACATGATACTTCCTTTAATTAGGATTAAAAGAGAACTCCAGCTTATTTCACCTAAGGGTGATTATTACAAGATCCACCCCTTTCTCTCTCACTCCACTGCTAACCCTCATGCATGCTCTCATCCTATCGCGCTTGGACTACTGCAATATTCTTCTATCTGGCCTTCCAGCTTCCCACCTCTCCCCGCTCCAGTCTATTCTAAACTCTGCTGGAAGAATTCTCTCCCCAAAGGGGATAGCCTTTCTCTCTCTCTGCTCCTTGGCTCCTAGTAAGCAAATGTATCATTTGCAGTGTTCTCCTTTTGACATTCAAGGCACTTCACTCTGTTGCCCCTCCCTCCAATTCCTCATTCGTATGCCCATACATTCCTCGATGTCAACTGCGCTCCTCCCAATACTGTCCTTTCACATCTGAAACCCTTTTTCTCTCTCATTCTCATTCCCCTCACATCTGGAATTCTATACCCCTTTATCTACACCAGGAACATTCCCTCTGCACTTTTAAAACCAAACAGAAATCCTTTCTTCTGGAGGACTAGCACTGATATTTATCACTGATTTTATGTATATATTTTATTTAATCCTTAATTAGTTATTTATGTTAAATATTTGTATTTATTGACCTGTGTTTCAGCATATTGTTACAGCTCTTATTACCCTTCTATCTGTGTATGTAAGTCTTCCTCCCATTTAGAGCTCTACAGGGCAGGGACCACCAACCTCTTGAGTCAACCACAGTCTATCACTTGAGGTGAAATATCCTTGTAATATTATCATTGTATTATTTGATAGACTTTTTCCATGTCTGTATTATATTTGTGTTGTTTAATTGTACAGCACCGTGTAAATTTGTGGCACTAAATAAAATTATACATACATACATATTAATGGGAGAGGAGTACTAAGCAATCAGTCATTTATGCCCAGTGCTGCCCCTCAGCAAGCGCAGTTGCAGTTTTACATCAGAAAATTGCTACTGCGCTTGCTCTATTTGCCAAAACACATAAGAACAGGAAGTGTAGTGGAGAATCTACACTAAGAATCATCTCTAGATGAAACAAATTGAAATTCTCCTTTAATCCTAATTAAATATGACAATTTTAAGTACTGAGAAATGGTAAGAAAAGTGTGTTTTTTTTAATACATAGTGCTCTATTCTGCGTTTTTCAACTTTACCCTTACTTGCATTTAATGAAAGTTTTGAAACAGCAAAGATGAACTAACAACTCAATGGTTAGTAAAAGAAAACCCTTTTTTTGCAATGATTGAAATCCTTGTACTAATCTCTCTTTATTCACCTTATTTGTTATATATGACCTCTTACCACCCACATACACATAACTGTTTATCGCTTCAAGATATTTCAATGACCCATGCAACTGAATAAAACACGATCCCTAGGAGCTTGTAACAGTCTCACCTCCCAGTTTCCACTAAATCGCTTTTATTGCAAAACGAAAACAGCTTTAAAAAACACTGGTCTCTTTGTACAAACCAACGTGTTTGGAAGATGCAGTCAACTTTAGAATGGCAATATCGCTTTAAATTCTGAAATGATAACATATGTGTTTAATCTCAAGGACAGGAATCCATAAATGTCTTGTTAAACAAGTTTACTGCCAGCCAATCCAAGTCATGCATTTTATAGTCATGAACCTACATGCTAATATTGGTGAAGTTATTCTGTTTTATAAATCTAGATGAGCAAGATGCTTTGACATGAAGTTCTCTTTCTATTCATAAGTCAACCTACAGCTTTGATTGCCCTGTATAACTATTTAAGGAATGGTCAGTAGATAATTTGGCTGGATTCTGGTTAGAAGATTACAGTAGCTATTGTAACACTATTTTAAACACATAGGACGCATGCACTTATACAAATCAGAGATTATTTCTCCCAGACCGGCTCTAATTACCTCAGGGTCCCACTTACATTAATAGCAGTGCTGTAAATTTACTTCAGTAATGGGTGCCAGAGGTTCTTGATTAACATGCAGCTTTTAGAACTACAACCGCTGGAGACATACATGCCTAATGGAACTTGTAGCACGTTTCATATCACAAATTAACACAATCACTTTTTGTTTTTTACCCTACCATTGTAACAATAGCCAGACGAGTCTTCTTGGCACTTGTGTGGAATACCACCACTTGAGAATTACTGCTAAGGAATCCAGACACCAGCTTCTGTGATGAACTCCACCCAGGTGCTCCTTACTCCACCCAGGTGCTCCTTACTCCACCCAGGTGTTCCTTACTTCACCCAGGTGCTCCTTACTCCACCCAGGTGCTCCATACTCCATGGGTACAATCCAATCTCCAGATCTGTGCGATTAGCAGCAGCTACTTTTTCATCCAACTTCCTGCGCTTTAGTGCAGTTGGAGCAGAGGACACAGTAAATACAGACTGATTGAAGCTCCTGGAGACAAAGAAAGAATATCATCTGCAATCTCTGCAACCAGTTATTTTATCTGAATTTTAGGCTACAATGGCTACTTTGTAGCTGAGCTGTAAGTGACCAGTATGGTTTATCCCATAGAGGACAATGTATACTATGTTTCAGTTCATCTGCAAAGTAGCCAGTGAAGTTTGGCCTTATCTGTGATTCCATATAAAAAAAAACCTACAAATGCTTAGAAGCAGCGACTCTGCTCCCACCCCTCCTCATGCTGTTGGAGTTACTGCAGGGGGAGGGGGCTAATACTGTACTGAGGTCTGTAGTTGTTTACATACACCCCTTTTTTTATAAAAACCACCCCTTTCCTTTAGTGAGACCGCGACCCCTGGCACTCACGTTCAGGCCCGACGCCATCATGTACCCGCATCATATGGTGACATTCGGGCGAAACGTCAGTACGTACGCGCGTCATGTGATGACGTTCTGGGCCAACGTCACAACGCAGGAACCCTTATAAAAAGGGTCCTGTGGGCGCTTCCGGGCTCCACAGCGGTTCTCGACCCCTGTGCGATGGTTGTGCGACCCCCACTGGGGTCGCGACCCACAGGTTGAGAACTTTAGGGAATTCACCTGTCAGTAACAGTCAACAATTCATTTTTATAAGGAATCAGAATTGGAAGTGAAATCAGTTTTGTTTCACTCTGGATACAGAGTGACAATGAAGTCTTGTATAAAGCTGATTGGTTTGTGACTTCACATTTGGATATGACCACTAGATCTTTGATTGCAGAGGCCCTTCTTGTTATTTTATCCCTGATAATTACTGTTTCTGACAGAGAATATTCCAGGTTTACTTTAGAACTGATTCAATGCCCAAATGTCTATACATTTTCATACGACCATAATGCAATGCATAATGAAATAGGCTTATTCAAAGTAAATACGCAAAACCCAGTCATAATGTAAATGAGATGTTCCTATGCCCACTCAGGGCATGGCTTGTAATGAATGACCTGGCAAGATTCGAATGGAGATTTCTTCCAGATGTTGGCAGCTAAGGATATATTATTACCTAATCTCTGTAAGGCTTATCTGCAATACAAAACAATGTTTAAAAAAAACCCCGTAAGAAGGACCTTCCAATAAATCTTACAAAATGCAGATCCTAATATTTGTAAAATGTTTTTCTGCTTTTCATTTTTCAATGTCATTGTTCTATTTTGGAATCTTAAACTCATAATGCCATGTTAAGGGATGCTGCTTTCGTTAAATACACAATAAACCCCAAATATCTATGGTTAATTGTGGTGCCCAACAATGTGGGGGCACGCAGTTTGTTTTAGGATGTCTATCAAGATCTGAAAACCAAGAAGGCCCTGTCAGTTAGACAAATGGTGGCCCAAAGAACAACACTCAGTATGGGACTTTGAACTTAATGGGTGCCAGGGCTCAGAGAACATGGTCTCTACACTCTGCCTCCTACACTGATGCACTAAACTGCACCCACAGGCTCCAGATGCTCAGCATTTCACTCTCAAACAATGCCAAGGCAAGGTTTAATGGTGCCCTATGTGAAAAAGCTGAAATGCATCCCCCCCATTGGGCCCCAT
>WMED01028537.1:0-10434 GCA_019650415.1 Pipa parva | reverse complement strand
CAGGTGATGAAGCAGAGGGCAGCCTGTATATAACAGCCACAGGTAAGGGGAGGGGATAGAAAAGCAGCAGGTGAGGAAGCAGAGGGAGACCTGTATATAACAGCCACACATAAGGGGAGGGGATAGAAAAGCAGCAGGTGAGGAAGCAGAGGGAGGCCTGTATATAACAGCAACAGGTAAGGGGAGGGGATAGAAAAGTTAGACGGCTTGAACCTCAAAGGAAGAGAAAACAAAGCAGTCAGGGATAGCGTGGATCATGGAGTGATGGCTGGAGGCAGAGAGGAGTTCGACTCCACCCCCACGACCTACAGAGCACAGAGTGACGAATAGATGCAAATTCATAGCTTTACACAACTATTCATCCTTTAGTCAGTAAGGCCCTGATTCTTGTTTAGATTAAAGGGGAAATTAACCTTAAACTTAATACTTTAACATGTTTGAGACATTGATAATCTAAGACAGTTTAGAAATAATGTTTTGTTTTTTTAATTATTTTTGCCTTTGCTTTTCTAGTCGCTCAGTGTCATTGACACTATGATGGATAACTGCCATTATACATATAACAAGTTGGGCATATAACAGATTAATCTCTTTTGTATTCAATGAATATTTTCAGCTCCAGATTCTGAAACTTACACTGCGATATCACCTTTTCTTGCTATTTTTTTTTTTTTGTGGAAAGTTTCTCAGCAATGTCTTCCAGACATGTCAAAGAAAGCATGAACAGCTTTGCACGGTCAATTGATTAAATGGATTGGGAGAAGGAAACTTAGCGGTGTGTTTTTCAAGTACGGTTCATTGTTTATTGGCATGAAAACAAGGTTCAGAGCTGTTGACGAAAGGTGAAAAACATAATTCTTGCGTATCTAGAAGCAAATACAATAGATTCAAATAGCGACGGAGGAAAAAATGGAATGTCATGTATCCAACCCAATGAATGTTTTGTTTCATTTTTCACACTTTATTTGATGTCATTCTAAACCTTTTGAATTTGTATTATATATATACAGTATATATATATATTAAAAAGCAGCATGGGAATTTGCATGGAAACAGACGGTTCTGACATGAGAACTATCCAAATTCTAATTTAAAGTGACTTTCAGCCCACTTTTCTGTTTTAAAACGTAATTTTTTTTAAACTTGTTAATGTAATTAATCCTGATTATCTCTTTGTCACTCCCATCTGCCACTGTACCCTTCTAATGAGTAAATATTTCAGTGGGGATCATGGGATTTGCAGATATCCATGTTATGAAACATAATTACAGGACTACAAAGGTTTTCTATCATACAGTGAGTCTGCAACTGATTCGTTGTGGTGACTAAATACCTAACATTGCATCATGGTAAATGTCGGCATTAATTTAAAGGAATAAACAAGTAACCTCTTGTATAGCTCACAATACCTGGGAACCTTTACCCAGAAACAATCCAGCACACAAAGAAGAGAGATTTATTGTGCCAACTCCAGTTGCGTGTATGTCAAATGGGCACAACAGGTGGGGTATAGATCCTTCATCAGGACCCAGTGAACCCAGAAAAGGGTTTTGAAAAGGAAGGTCAGTGGTGAGAACAGCATTTGCCTCTGTTATTAAGCTTCATAGAGCCCAAAGGGGACTGAGTATCACCAGCTAAAAGTATTTAGCAGTGGGGAGAGAAACACACCTGTGATACTCAAACGAGTGACTGATGTGACATTAAGTAAGACAAACCAAGAGACAACTGGATTCCCATGAGAAGGAAATAGAGCCATGGTGTTGGCAAGAGTGGCAATAGTCACATGCTGCAAGGGTTTAATAAAACTGTAATAAAGGTGGATTTCACATTTGGGATCTTCTAGGGGCCTCCATACCCCTTTCTTACTGGTAATAGATGGCTGGGCGTGGAGCTTAATTATGTAATTTGTGATCAGTTGGATGGGTGGAGCCTAAATGGAGAGGTGTTTGTGCATTAGGGGTGGAATTTTGGCCAGTCCTGAGCCAGAGAACTTAAGGGTTTCCTTGGAGACCCTAGGTTGCTGCCTTGGTCCCATAGACACAATTCCTTATCTGACTAGGCTCCCCCTGCATCTTATATTATATCAGTTTTCTAAATTTGTGAAATAAGAGTGTTAGTTATTAACATGCAGACTAGACTAGTTTAACTCCCGTCCTTTATTTTTCTGTTCTTCTCCAGGTACATGGGAGGCTTTTACAAAGGGACTGAATAGCCTATTTATTATTTCTTGGTGCATAGACGAATATTATGTAATCATCCTGTCTTATTAACCAAGGGTAATAAAAGGGGTATTAATTCCCTTTGGCAAGATGCTGCGTTATCTTGTCCCTTCGGTTCATTTGTGTGTGCTGATGTAAGCAGGGAAATGTATTTATAGTCAGTACTGGGTTTCTGTAGTTTATATTACAGAATTGAAATCTCCATTAGATTGTAAGCTCTGCTGGCAGTGTCTTCATTCCTATTGTTTCCTTATTCCTTATGATTCACTATATCCCCCCTAATGTGTGTACGGAGCTGCTGTGACAGCTGTTAGTGGTTTATAAATAAATATCTCATGTGTTTATTATTGTGACAATTCGAACAATACAATTCACACGTTACACAATACAACTCTCATATTCAGTTGGATTTAACTCAAATGTTATACTGGGGGTGAGACAAACACTTGCGCTATTATACTGGGAGTGAGACAAACCCTTGCGCTATTATACTGGGGGTGAGACAAACACTTGCTTAACTGTCCACACTGGGGTTCGTAGGTAACATAGACAAAGCTTCTGGGTGTGAGTAATTATTTTAAACACAATAAATGTGACTGTTATTAAAAATGTTGCTACAAAGAGTAACAGTTGCACATGGCATTGATTTGAACATGGGTTTTACACACAGTGAAGATTCTTACTTCCTGCCAAATGGATAACCTTCTAAAGGTTTACCCCCTTACTTACTCCTCATTGAGCAAAGCCATTTCTAGTCTACTGCAACTACAGCACCCTAAAACACTCCTGCCTTTCATTAATGCCTCTATTGCACAGAAAATGTACCCAACAGTGGCCAAGGGACGCGATAAGCTGAGAACCACCAACTTCTAGTCCTGAGGGACCCTCTCACTCTAGAAAAAGATTTGTATGAATCCAGAATACTGCTCAGTAGCCCAGTTATGTTACTCTGTTACTCTGTTAAATGTAAATTAGTAAATATAGGGCAGTTTATAGACAAAAGGGGAACCTAAGCAGAGTCCTTAGCGGGGCTCCTTTCCCAGTGGATGTGAGCCTTCTGTATCAGCCATCAATTTTTATGAAATTTGCTCATTAGATACCAATTAGTTATGTTGCATATTGAACAGGTGCCCACTTATCTGGATTTAAATTAACAGTACATTTGAAAGAAACCAAACCTGTTTTCCACCACTTACATCTACCAGAATCCCATCTGATTGCTCTTTGATTACCATAGAGCATTAGTCGTGCTTTACAACAGGTCAGTCCATAATTGCCCATACGTTTCACTCCAGATCAGCTAACCCTGTTGCTTTTCAGTTGTACTGCAAACAGCCTGCTTATTTCCCATTGGCTGCCCTGTAGAATACCACACTCAGTTGCATGACCCTTCAGTCCTCAGGTTTCCCATAAGTTGCACTGAACAGAAGCCTACTCAGTTTTTTCTTATGTTGAGAGAAGGTCATCGTCTCTTTTCCATTGCCTCCCTGCAGGCATCACTGGATGCCTTGGTTTTAAGTTGAAGATCATGAAAGTCATGATTAGAGGGCGACCATGAGTAAGTGAACCACTTCCATATGTGGACATGCTACACCACAGGTTTAATAAGTGTTACTGTAAGGCATTAAGTAGCACTGTATGAGACAAAAGTAGGTGAGCCTCAGCCTGCCAAACTGAACATGTATATAAGCCACAGATCCTGTTAAATATATATATATTTATGTCTAAAAATGTAAAGATGGTACAAATCTCAGATTTACATCAAAAATAATCCCCATTACATGTGTTCTGCAAACATAGCACGGCAGTAATATATCTCCAAGCACATGAATGGTGGATGAGGTTCCATCTTTACATTAATTAAAACAACCTTATTTCATTCTAAGCACACATGCGAATCCGATCTCTTCTGAAGCTGCCCGCGAGTACTACTGCATACTAATAAACTGAATTGTGAGCTTTTGGTTTCTTTTCTTTTTTTTTTAATCCCTTTGATGCATTAAGTATTGTGCATGTAAGTTAATGCATCATTAATTGTCTATCCCTGCGTTGACCAGAGAATGATTTACGTTCTCTGACCTTCTGTTCCACATCACTGCAGCTTTCATGAATTCAGTGAAGCAAAATAACTGCTCCAATAAATTGTTTATGGGATTTTGATTGAACTAACTTCTACCCACCTCAAGTAGCAGAAATTCAGGGAAAACCATGGCATGTGGGATCTATGTTATTGCTTGTTAGACTCCTAAACAGTCAGTGAGAAACATAGCCAGAGATGTACTTAAAGGAGTCAAAAAGCCATCCATGGATCTGTTTCTTAAAACAGAAGGTATTCTCATGTTCCCTTTTATACATATTGCATTTTCACACAAAATAAAAAAAAAAACATATGTAAAACTGCTGATCATGGGCTGAAGAGATGTAAATCACTTATTTATCCCCACTGTGGCGTCCAGATCTGATGGTTTACTAGACCAGATGTAGAGTGAATTCCATAGCCAAATGTCAAAACTGCAGGCATGACCAGTAGTTACAACTCTTCAGTGCAACATATGGATACGTTTTTTCTTAGGGAGATGAGTATTGTAGTATTACATGATTAGAAGGATGTGAGTAGTATAAAATACTACAGTACTCATCTTTCTAATCATATAATACTACAGTACTCATCTTTCTAATCATATAATACTACAGTACTCATCCTTCTAATCATATAATACTACAGTACTCATCCCTCTAATCATATAATACTAAATTACCTACTCCTCTACTCATATAATACTACAATACTCATCCATATACTCATATAATACTACAGTACTCATCCCTCTACTCATATAATACTACAATACTCATCCCTCTACTCATATAATACTACAATACTCATCATTCTACTCATATAATGCTACAGTAATCATTCCTTTACTCGTATAATACAACAGTACGCATCTGTCTAGTTATATAATACTACATTACTCATCCCTCTTATATTTCTACAGTATTCATCTTTCTAATCATATAATAGTACAGTACTCATCATTCTTATATATTTCAATACTCATCCCTCTAATCATATAATACTACATTACCCACTCCTCTACTTGTGTAATACTACAATACTCATCCTTCTACTCATATAATACTATAATACTCATCATTATACTCATATAATACTACAATACTCATCCATCTACTCATTTAATACTAAAATACTCATCCCAATACTCATATAATACCACAATACTCATCACTCTACTCATATAATACTACAATACTCATTCCTCTACTCGTATAATACAACAGCGCTCATCCCTCTACTCATATAATACTACAGTACTCATCCATCTACTCATATAATACTACAGTGCTCTTCCCTCTAACCATATAATACTACAGTACTTATCTTTATAATCATATAATGCTACAGTACTTTTCTTTATAATCATATAATACTACAGTATTTATCTTTATAATCATATAATCCTACAGTACTTATCTTTATAATATAATACTACAGTACTTATCTTTATAATCATATAATACTACAGTATTCATTTTTTCAATTATTTAAGTGGACTAATACGGCTTAATCCATTTTTGTGCTAAAAACAATTAAAAGCTGCAAGGTTTTCTCTTGTAATGCTGAGATTCTATTTATTTTACAATTCATTTTTACTGTTTCTACTCAGACTACTGTGCTGAGAATAATGCTAGGTAGAAAATAGGAAGCCCCTTCAAATCCATTGGGGTCTTGTAACACAAGCATTTAAAATCATTTTGCTCCAGTAGTTTTCATTATTGCGCATTTCGCTCATTCCTTCTACTTATCAATTTTTCCTTATTTTTTTGTGAGTGTTTTTTATTCGTCACAAACTTGTATTACAATTGGATTTTGTTTTGTTTTTTATTACAGTGCATTAAATATAATGGTTAATTTAGCAGAAAACACTTTCTTCATATGACAGCCTATTGTGAATAGTATGTCACTAAGCTGATACAGTATGTATCCATATTCCTATTGGTATCATTAATGGAGAGTTTTTTTTTTCTCTAGGGGTAATTCTTAAGGGGGGAGGGAAATACTTAATGATAACCTCTTTAGCTCCAGTGCTGCCTCCTGCTTCATGATAAAGCTGATCTTCATTTTGTTCTGATCCAGTGTCATGATCATCTTCACTTCCTGCTTCCTCTTCAACATCAATGGTTTTTTTTCTTTTGGGCATGCTCAGAGTTGGAGCAAGAAAGAATCATCGATGTTGAAGAGGAAGCAGGAAGTGAAAAGGATTGTGGGTCTGGAGCAGAAGAAAAGATGATTTTCTCATGAAACGGAGACAGTGCAGGAGCGAAGGAGATGATCATTAAGTAATTTCCTTCACTCATAAGAATCACCCCTAGAGAAAACATGCTTTAGTTCTTCTTTAAGGTGTCTGTTCCAGTTTTCCTCTACACTTTCAGGCCTTTTAATTCTGTCATGTTCCCAACAAAAAAAAGATTTATAACAGTTAGCAATTCTTCCCTAAACTGCAGGAACATTTCTTGTGTTAATTCAAACCTTTTCTTTGTGGAGATAAGTGATAATATATATATATATGAAAATTTGGTCTCCACAGCACTCTTTTTAAACAAAAGTGAACATTTATTTAAATAACATACATACTGGATAGGCAACGTTTCGGACGCACCTGTTCTTTCTCAGGCCAAAGCCGGTTTTGCTTCTATTTGGCTTGAGAAAGGACAGGTGTGTCCAAAACGTTGCCTATCAAGTATGTATGTTATTTAAGTAATTGTTCGCTTTTGTTTTAAAAAGAGTGCTGTGGAGACTGAATTTTTCTACATTGTGGTATGTGGCAGCGTCCTTTCCATGTGTACCTTTGACAAACGGAGGAGAGTGCTGTTTCTACTTTTTGTTGGATATATCTGTGTATATATATATATATATGTATATATATATATAATCAGTGGTGGTGAACCTCTTGGCATATATGCTAGAGAGGGCATTCAGAACCCTCTCTATGGGCATTTGTGCCATCGCCATCACTGCTCTAACTGCTATCCTAGGTCCAATAGAAATGGAGCCTCTGGCACTCCAAAAGTGTAATAAAATATTTATGAGTAAGTGCTAGGTGCACGAAACGCGTAGGCATTGCCTATCATTGATTTTAAAAGTTTGCTTTTAATTTGACCTATGTGGTTGCAATGAAATAAATATTTTATTACACTTTTGGAGTGCCGGAGGTTCCATTCCTATTGTATCAAGCAGCAAGTCGTCTATTTGCTCCTGAGCACCCGAGACTGTACTGTGGAGGGGATTGGAGCGATCAGGTACCCATTGAATATTTTGAGTGCTATCCTAGGTCCCCCCAGTGAGCGAGCACTTCTTCAGTATAGGCCTGACAGTTTTCAGGTGAGATTCACAGCCTACACTGAAGGAGTACTCACTCACAGGGAAGATCTAGGTAGGATACCTGTGGCCAAAGCTTTGCCCCGACACAGGCGCAATGATGTCACTCAAAGGCACCTGCACTTCAGGGACAGGCACTGATGAGTGAGATTGTCATCGGCACTCGATTTGCCACCACTGATATATCCCATTCCTGTGACATTTTTGTGGGCAAAAACATCTATTCGTTTGATTTTTTTCCTTCCTTGGAAACATAACAATTTATACAAAACTGTTTTCCTGTAAGATGAAAAAGTCAGCAATTATTATTTACTAAATTTGCCCAAACAACCTTAAAACATTTATTCAGAAATGTCAGCAAGATCTCAGACATGAAAACTTGTATATTTGCATGGTATATACTTTTATTTCTCTTCAAACCTTGTTTGCTGAAAGACAAAAGAAAAATGTCAATTGTGACCCACATCCTGTTCCATATTTATGTAGGATATTTCAGCGGAATCTGCAGAATACTTCAATAAAGCATTCTTACTGTTACAAAGATGTATACAGCAGACAGTACAGCTAAATACATTAGTCATAGGACTATTAGAGGAAACTCAGTTTGTTGACATAATGGGAAGACTCTGCTATATTGATCTATAAGCATTGTGGGTAATGAGAGTAGCATAATGTGGTAGGAGTGGCCCCAGTGTAAGATGAATGACTTTGTCAGCCTTAAAGTGCTAGGGCCTCATTGACTAAAGGGTGAATTCACCTGTCAAATTTGAGTCACATCACTAGAATAGTCGCAAATTAACTTCTCCTTATTGATTAAGCTGCAGATAGTTTTGTTGAACAAGTGGACTGTACACTGTTGGTTGCGTAGTGTGGTGCGGTCAGTCAGACAGAAGTAGAATACTGAGACATTCATACATAAATTCCACTTCTCCATATTCGTTTATTCAGCAATTCTGTGATGTGGTGAATTTGCCAGCTAACGATGGTCACACACTACACAATAGACTGCTACTGACGCTGATGACTTTACTATGGAAATACTGACGCAGATGACTTTACTTTGGGAATACTGATGCAGTTGACTTTACTATGGGAATACTCAGGAGTCTTATAATATGAAATAAGAGTTTCTAGAGGGGCTTATTCATTAAAGCGTGAATTCGACTACCAAAGCAAATTCTCATCAATCCTTATTCGCTAAGCATGCACAGGTGCATGACTTAAGTCCCAGTCGTGTGCAGAACTCAGCTTTTTATGGCAAATGTTTCTATGAAACTCTCTCTTAACACCAAACCCAACAGCGGGGCTTATTAATGAAAGTTCAAGCATTCGCAAAAAGGGTTGAATTCAGATTCATTGGCTACTTCCCTAAATTAGCACATTTAGAAAACTCTGTGTTGTAATGAATTTGCGTTCCATTCGGACGCTGTGCACATGTAACTCATATTGGTATATTCGTCAGTGTGAATTTTTGCATACATGAATTTGTGACAATTCAACATTTGACCAACTTCCCTTACTCACCAAAGATCATCAAGTGGTAAATTCGCTCTCAAAATTCGACAGTTTCCGCCCACTGCATATTAACACACCTCTTTGCATCTGTCTCTAGAGTTTGGGTATTTAGTCAAAGTGTGAATTTGTACAAGGCTTATTGGTTTGAATTCAATAATTTGACTCCTGTAAGCCTTCCAGTTCACCACTTGGCAAAGTCAAATTTTTACATTCTCATCTTGGCATATTGTCACTTCGACACACGATGAATACTTGAAGTGTTACCGTACTCAAAGTGTGGTCATAAAGACAGAGTTGGCATAGTCACAAAGGATATTTGCTGCATACATTAACTTGCTAAAGTGGCAAATGATTGGAAATACACACGTCTATGGGACAATTCACACTCTGATATATCTACACCTGGAACCTGGAGACAGTGCATGAACTTCTCTTTGGGACTTATTCACCAAAGTGAGAATTTGACTGTCCCAGTGAATTCTTGTCACTTCGGCCACTACACCTCAATGGTCATGAATTCTCTTATTATTATTCACGGTCGGTGGCGGATTTCCATAGCGACGAAGCAAATAGTGTTAGGTAGGATTTATTGACAGACAATAAGAACTCCGCTATTAACTCCCTAATTTGCCACTTTGATCTGTCAAAGTAAAACTGGTCAATTCGACACAGTCGCCTGACAAAATTCACTACTTTGACAGACTCTGGCGGTTGATGAATAGGTGGATTGCCTATGCACAGAATGTGATGCATACATTCGCGACAATTTTCAGCATCCAATTTGCTACATCCCAGAGTTTGATGAATACGCAAATGTCGAGAACTGGTGAATGGATGCAAATATTGACCTTTACACAACTGTTTGGACTTTTATGAATAATTCCCAAACCAAAAGTGCATCAATAACTCCCTGGAATTAAGAAGAATAGGGTCCATGGCTGTAATATGAACGGTATCGAGCCATTTTTGATAACACCACAAGCTGTTTATCAAAACCATTTCAACATTATTTTAACTTGGTTCAGAATATCAAATTGTTCTAGTGATTTGAGTCACAGAGAAAGTTATGATGTTGGTAGTACAAAAAGTCCTGGGCGAAATTTATTAAACTCGGAAAGACCTCTCTGAGTTTTTCTGAGTTTACCTGGAGAAATCAAGCATTGTTCTTGTGAGATTTCTCGAGTTCGAGATTTTTTATCTCAATTTTTCAAATTTTTTTTGATGGAAAGGCAGCCATATTTTACATTAGTAGCATGGGGAAAGGTAGCCATACTTTACATTAGTAACATGGGGAAAGGC
>WMED01028535.1:0-10434 GCA_019650415.1 Pipa parva | reverse complement strand
AGAAGAGAGAGAGAGAGAGAGAGAGAAGAGAGAGAGAGAGGAGAGAGAGAGAATGAGAACAGATGTATGTATGGTTTCTTAAGAACATAATGTAGATGAATTTACTCGGTCTACCTATATTTCCTCAAGCCTTGTGTTACTGTACTTTACACACTTTATTAAATACTGTATTGCCAGCTGTCATCCATTATTTATGCAAAGTGTACATCATAATGATGATATTTTAAAAGGAGCTATATATTTCCTTTGGGATTTTATAAAACTATAGATTTTATGGTTCAGATTTCTCTTTGTTGTTTAAGAACTTTGAAATATCCAAACGGGCCATCTAATGTTATATTAATTAGTAAATGAATATTTTACATTTGGTTTTCTTTATAGTTAATTTGCTTGTGGCTGTTTCAAATTTACTCTTCAAGTAGTAACACTAAACAGTCTCATTATCATATTATACCTAAGGGCTGTGCAATACCTCCAGTTACATATAATCTTAGGGGAGTAGAAGGTTTGATGACAAACATTTTAAAGTTAAATAAACCAAGAAAGCTGAGTCATTGGATTCTAAAAATGTTGTACTTTGAAAAGGATTATAAATGACCCTCACACTGAGATAAGGGTATTTGATAATAGCTATGGATACATATCCCACATTTTATAACATCCATAACATGTTTTTTTGTAGAAACAGTTGAAAATAATAATTCATTTCTAAAACAACCCTATTTCAAAACAATACATTGATTTATGTTTGAAGGCCTCAGGTGCTGTTATAAAATGAATGAAGAAGCAAATTCTTTAAAATGTATTGTTTGAGGAAGTAGTATACCAGTGCTGCCCAACCTATGGCCCGCAGGCCATATCCAGCTCGCGATGCGGTGCTATCTGGCCCTCAAAGCTTCTGCCCACAGTGCAGGAAATTGGCAACAGTTGGGAGGACCTGGTCAGCTTATTAGTGAACAGGATGTCAGTTCAGTAATACGCTATTTGTAGTGTCTCACAATTGGGTGGAACGCTTCCCCGCAGTGTTAAGACCCTTACTTCCAGGTTCGTCATGTGTTGGAATGCATATGCCTTTCATTAGACAGTGCAGGCTGTTGATTTATATGGCCCCCCCTCTTCAAGGTCATAAAATGTAGATTGCCATTTTAATAAGTTTGATAGATGATTTCAGCCATTTCAGCCATACCTACCCATGACAGATGCATTAAATCAATCATAGAACCATTTATTCTCCATAGACAAACAGTAGAAGTAGGATGGAGCATAGTGACTTGAGATCATACAAACAAACTAGTGTCACTCAGTTTCATATTCAAAACTACCTTAGGAAGCACCAGTAGCACAAGAACTGTTTTTCTGGGACCTTCATCAATTTGGGTTGGATCCTATGGTTAAGCAGTTGCACATAAGACTAAAATTACTATTTGCAATGCCGAGCCTTGACTGGAATGTTGGAAGCACCATTAGAGCATTGAATATGCGCTCACATACTTTTTGACTTGTATTGTATATTCATTGTATGTAAGACCCTGGTATTAAATGTAGTGATGATTATACTGACAAAGAAACCCTCATTGTTGATTATGGTGGTCAGTCTCCACAAAATAAAACAGTAAACTCTATCAATTTTTATTTTTACTTTTAATGAGTTTTCTGTTCATTGCTCAAAATGATTGTGCAGGGGTATAGAACCACACACAGAGTCTGTAGTCTTTTTACAAATAGTTTACCTGCATTATTACCTACTGTGGTGCATGGTATGTAAATTGGTTGGGAGAGGTTTAGTAAAGACAGAAGAAAGCCGTGTTTGTCTTTCATAGGGACTGTGTCTTTCCTGGATGAACATCTTATAATCCTCAACCTTATTAATACATGTTCAGAAAACATGTAGTTGACTAAAGCAGTATTTCCCATTCAAACTCTTAAAATGTTATCTAAGCTAAGGTCAGCTAAGTAATAAGGTCGCTGGGTGTTATGAAAACACATGAGTGCAGATGATTCCACTGATCTTCAACATTAGATATGAGATGGGAAAATTTAGTAATGGCAGTTGTCAAGCAAATATAAAGCACTGTATACCTACAAGGAGAGGCCATTCTTAGTTTTCATGGGATCTAGTGCTGAAGGAGAAGATATGCCAAAAGAAGACAGGTGTCAATCTACACCTTGAGTCAGGGCTGAAATTCAGTATTGTAGGATACAATAAAACAGTTAATCTGGCCACATGAGCATGTAATATACACTGTGTAAGACATTTATCAAGCTGTGACATCAACAAAAACATTGCTATTTGCTGCATTTTCTACTGTGCAATGGAAACTATCATGCATAAAAAGTAGCTGACTCTGGACAATATCAGTGCGATACAAAGCTCAAAATGTTATATAAATGTAGTTTATCAGGGTAAAAATAGCAATACTATATCACCCTTAGATAAATATCCTGGACAGACTTTGACCATCGAACTTTATGTTTCCCTGGAGACCTGGTAACTGCTTTGCAATTCTGGTGTCTCCAGGTGAAACCAGAAAATTCCTTGGTCTAGTTTAGGGTGACAGGTTCTCTTTAAGAAGCTATTAATTAATAACAGGTTTTAAGAAAGAACTAAACTTTGGCTTTATTCCTTACATAATCAATATGTCTGAACAAAATAAAACTTTAAAGTGCTAAGATCTGAGCTCACCATTAGAAAGTTATGAGCTCCTGTATTGTACAAGGCATCCATTTTGCTGTTCTAGACACTCCCCTCCCTCTCTCAGACACTCACACACATAGAGCTTTATGAAGACCTGTGCCACAGAACCTAGTATGTGGGTGTCTGAGAGAGAGATGGGGTGTGTCTAAAACAGCAAAATGGATGCCTTTTACTGTTAGGAAACAATGGGATGCAGAAGCTCATATCTTGGTTCCTCAGCACTTTCAGTTTTATTGTGCTCTTATCTATGAGACCTATTCATTTAATGAATGATTAAGTGTGTATGGCAAACTGTAGTTCTTTTTTTTTTTTTGTTTTGCTACTTGCCCTTACAAATAATCATATTTGTTAATGTTGTTAATTTTTGTTAATTGTTAATTTAAAAAAGAGTAATACTGTAAAGCTTGTATAAATCAGTGAAAAAGCTTCTGATTGGTTTCACCAAACCAAATAGCTTTTTTATCACTTTCCGTTATACCTGAATACCTGAACCTGTAGTTAGGATACTGGGTACTTGTCAATGTAACTGGGATATAATTTATCACTTGCCATTATACCTGAATACCTGAACCTGTAGTTAAGATACTGGGTACTTGTCAATGTAACTGGGATATAATTTGTCACTTGCCATTATACCTGAATACCTGAACCTGTAGTTAGGATACTGGGTACTTGTCAATGTAACTGGGATATAATTTGTCACTTGCCATTATACCTGAATACCTGAACCTGTAGTTAGGATACTGGGTACTTGTCAATGTAACTGGGATATAATTTGTCACTTGCCATTATACCTGAATACCTGAACCTGTAGTTAGGATACTGGGTACTTGTCAATGTAACTGGGATATAATTTGTCACTTGGCGTTATAGTATGGATACCAGACAGTTTTTGGTTTGACTGGAATATTGCTGATCATTTGACATTGTAACTGGACATGTGTCTGGAATACTAAGCACATTTCATAGCACACTTTGTAAACTGAAATCAATTGATATTGTAACTTGCCTATTTCAGCTATTTTTATATTACTATATTTAAACAAAACTTCTTTTTTTTTTCTTTATTTGATAGGTTTCTAAATAGCGTATTGGCTTTTTTTCTCTCTCTGAGTTTATTGGTCCGTGTAATACCAACTGTATTTATCAAGTAAAGAAGAAAATGGTTTGTCACGTATGTCAACTTTATAGACACCGTCAGTGCCACTACACCAGAAAGTATTATATTGGTTCATTAAGCACATTTGAACTTATCAACCAAGTGAAGATATGACAACAGGCTTTTTATCAATAGGTAAAAAGACAGATAATTTAACTGTAAAAGCTCTAATTGGTCTAATTCACTAACTGACCTCTCAGCACTTGATTCACTAGTACAATTGAGCTCTGATAAATCCTTTAATTGTAAATTGCACACAGCTGTGAGCTGTTTCTCACGCTGGCACAAAAATACTATCATCGACTGTTTCATCTCTGCGACCTGCTAATTTGGAGCATATGCAACTGTTTTTAATGCTGAAGGCTTGACATACCACAAACAGCAGATGTTGCAGCTGTCCTTGTGATGCTTTATTTAATTCAATTACGTCTTTTAGAGATATGTTAAAAAGCTATGATAGATAAAGGAGGGCAGGGGAATGTTAAAAATGGAGCCCCTGGTTGAGGCCCAGGTGGCTCTGTAGGCAAATGATTGGGTGAATGTCTGAATGATCTTTTTAATTGAGTAGACTGACGGCTAATCAGGGTCATGAAGTGTTATCACACTGATGAGCTGAGTGGAGCCCTGGGCTGCTCTGCAATTAATGCTGCTTTTGTGAAAGGAGAAAAAAGAAAGATAATGTATGCCATCTGGCAATTGTTTATGATAAAAGCAGCGTTTTTTTTTTATTTCTAAAACAA
Source organism: Pipa parva (assembly GCA_019650415.1). NCBI lineage: Eukaryota > Metazoa > Chordata > Amphibia > Anura > Pipidae > Pipa > Pipa parva. The sequence continues at coordinate 5,840 of WMED01028535.1, read as the reverse complement.
AAAAAAAAATGGTAAAGTTAAATGTTCTTTATAATTATTTCATTTTTTTTTTAAACTGATGGCAAAGACAAAATGTAGGCCTTGTCAATTTCATTTTACCTAAAAAAAGCAAAACATTCATTTGGTTGCATGGGAGATGTTATTATTTACTTTATTTCTAGTGCATGTGCCATTAATTGTCACAAGCCTAGTAATAACTGTATGGACTTTGTATATGCAGATATATATGAACACGTAGTCAGGAGGAACAGGAAGTCTATAGTATGTGTTCTTGCGCTGTTTGTATGTCATATATACAGTATATATAAAGTTTTATCTAAATAATAAGGATATGACATCTGATTGTATTACAGCGCTAATTAAAGACACATTACAGTTACAAATTATGTACAACATATACTGTATTGTTTAGTAAATTTAAACAAGTTGGAAGGAACTCTTTCAGTAAAGACTGTGGGTTATATTTTTCTTTGTACATGTCAGGCAACCAGTGTTACAGCTTCCACTGAAATGAATACATTTAAATACACAGGAAAATAAGGCTCTTTCTGTATGACTCTCTATGACTGCGTGCTCACTTCTTGACTGCTTCTTTATCTTGTAGAACACCGTATACTGTTTGTCTCATTTGAAAGATTGAAGTGAAGTTATAAACAAAAATGTAAAAAACTGCTAAAGGTTCTGTTTGTTCACTTTATGTTGTTTTAACTTGTCCCATTTAACTATGACCAAATCAGACAGTGTAATGTAGTAGTGTATGATGGGTTGTTTGTTGCCCCTATTTTATTATACTATTTCTGAAATCCAGTCCAGAGATTACAGGTGGATCCAGGAGCTGGCTAGTGCTTAATTAAAAGGCAGCTGGGAAGTCAGAGTGTGCATATGCAGAAGGGAAAGTTAGCATCGGTTCTGAGCGAGTCTGTGGAAACTGAGTGCAGATAACAAGGTATTTTTCTGACATATAGTGCTGCTAGGAAAGTGTTTGCTCCAGAGATAATCGGGAAAGGGTGAAATTACACTAGGGCATGGTAACAAGTGGAAACTCTCTTCTTTGACCTGCAAATATTGTTTTGCTGTATTGAGCAGACAGGTCTGTGCTGTACGCTGTTTCAGTTGGTCATCCCCAAGATGACCAGGTGAATTCATTAATAGATGCTATCTTTTACAGAGGTCTAGTAACACACAGCAAATAATCAGCCATTTGTTTTCATTAGTCTAGCTTCCCTATGCCAGTAATGCTAACAACTGATTGGTTGCTATGGGGTACAAGACCTTGTAAGGATTATCCTTGCTGATGAATTCCCCTTTATATTTCCAAGAGAACTGCTGTTTCCTACTTGTGATATGCTATAGCTGTTTGTGCATGGGTATAAGTGAGGACCTGCTGAGTTGCTCAGGTACACCCTATTGTAAACTGGTGGCTGGATGCCTCCTGCACTGTATAACAAGTCAATTTCTTCTGCTCTTTACAGTGTGGCTAATTTCTTTTATTCTTCTTCCTGTGTGATTTTGACAAATTCAGCAAGAGCAGTAGCATAATTCCAATGTAAAACCGTGTAGTAATTTGTGTATTTTGTGTACCTGCCGTCCCCACCAAATCAACATTTCTACTAGTTGTGATTTATATGTTACTCATTCCCTAGGTTGGAGCTCCCCTTGTGGTAATCTGGCTGAATAGAAATCAGTCAGGGAAAAGTATTATGTTACAACTGGGTCACACCCTAGCTTATATAAGCTGGTGAGAGGGAGGGCATTGTGTCTTTGCCTGCATGGTATTGCAGCTGCAGAGTCCTCAACCTCCTGGTGAGGACTGGAAGAAGATTATGGACATAAGCTTGAGGTTATGTCTATGTAAGCTCGCCTCAGAAGGTGAGAGTAGGTAGGGAAGGTTATCTACTGGGTAGCCTGAGACCCCAACAGGAGTGGCAGATGGGCTTAGAGGCCTGATGGGTTATTTCATCTTAGGGATTGCTGAGAGGTAGGCTTAGGGACTAGGGATAGCCCTGAAGTGAAGAGGGAATCCCTGACAAGTCTGGCCCATGGTGATTTGACAAGCTATCTAAAGAATCCCACTCTAAGGCTCAGATGTGCACTGCCTGGAGGAGTAGCTGTGATGATTCAGCTGATAACTATGTATCTATGTATATGTGTGGGAAACTAAGTGGAAGTGTGATGTAATGTTCTGTGACTACAAATACTGTACATGCATTGACCTGCAAAACTACCACAAACGTTTACATTATTTATTATGTTTAATAAATGCAGTGCACTGTTTTCAAGAAGGAACCACTAGCGCTCATGTAATTACCTATTCTCAATAGAGTACTTCGCCAAATGGATGCGGAGCCTATCCCCTGGGAGCTGAGTTGACTGAGGGTGATTTGAGATGTAGTTGTGAGTGAAGTATGGAATTATGGATGCTGCCAGCATAACCATTACAACCACTTGCTCAATTTTCCAAAACCCATTTTTTCCCCAAACCCCCCTTAAGAATCACCTCTAGAAAAAAGGAGCTCTAGTTCCCCTTTAACTTGTTCTACCCTAGTATAAATCGATGAAAGAATCCTCTGCTATTCCTAAAGCAGACTCGTACATTCCATTCATATAAACCCTGACTATAGACAATTTTAGGGAGTCTTGTTTCTAAAACTGTCTAAAATTATGCAAGCCCACTATAAGGTTTCAATGAGGAATTCCTATTGGAAGAGTATAAGAAATAGCAGTGCTAAATAGGGAAACTTGTTAACTTTTCCTGTCAAATACATTACTCCCCATGTGTCATACAGCGGTGTCAGGTTAAACATTACTTGAATTATAGGGACCTATTAGCTTGATGAGAGATGTGAGAAATTACAATTTCACTTTGCAAGGAAGTAATGCATTAACTAACATGCATCGCAATAAGAGAGGATTTGCTGACAGACATACAGGGAAAAATATTTTGACTGATAGGAATAGTTTGGAAAATATTTTGACAACTGCCATTTTCTGTATGTACATAGATAAATAAATTAAACAGCACAGTCTAAATATGCAATTCTAGAGAAGCATATATATTTTTTTTTTACTGAGAGCATGTGCTGAGGTTGGGATAAGTTAAGATCCATTTTCTAAAGCCTGTTGCATTAGCAGTACAAAAAAAACATGATTTATTTTTTATTTTTCTATAGGGGCAGTAAGACTTTTTCCTATTTGTTTTCAAAATGTTTGTTTTATACTTCATTGGGTATGTCTGATCAATTGTAGTTCCTTTTCTTTATACATGTAAAACAATTTTTACTTTTTTGAGAAGGTCCAGTTATTGTCACCATGTCGCCCTCTTCAGGGGAGTCAGCAAGGTCTTACAGGAGCACTATAGGCTCATTAACTCTAGGGGTGATTAGTAAGGGAGAAGTACTCACCAAGGAGACATTTAGGTTTCAGGGCTGCCCCTGCTCTCTTCAGCAATCCCAATGTCTTATGATCTTGACAGCCGCTGAGGTCCTCTTCACTTCAATGTTCCTGCTGCTTCGCCCCAAAAAGAGCAAGCGCAGTAGCAAAAATATGTTAATGATTGATCCACTCTAAATCTTCTGGGAAATGTTCCTTTCTTCCTCATCATTAGGGGCCTTATCTGACACTCTACTCTAGTTTATTCTGGTGCCCATAACTGAATCCTAACAAAAAATACTCTTAACACTCTAAGTCACTTGAATCTAGGGGTATTTCCAAGTCCATATCCCGTATATCATGTTAAAACAGTTATAAATATGACTACTATTTGGCTAAAAGCACATTAGAAATATGGTAAAATCCCATTTAACCCCTATTATTTTCTATTTCATGTAGTGGGCTACTGTGTGTAAACACTTTAATGGAATGTCTGCCAAGGGTTTCTCACTCTTACAAAGTACAGATTTTGGGTGAAAACTGTAAATTGTACCTATTTGCAAATAAGCACTAGGGAGAATGACTGAAAAGTTAACTGGTATGGAAAGATATGGTAAGGAGAAAAGTTGTTTTAACAACGGTTGTGTTAACCATTAACTGAAAAGGGTACAGTAATTTCACCAACAACTATTTGTTATTTATCCTAAAATAAAATCAGAACCAACCTTAGGACCAATATCTCCCCATCCTCACCCAGCACTATGCGGGGGTGTGAGTTATTGAAACTGTTTGCAGCTCACCTTCCCCCAACCCTGATTGCTTGGTCAGTAGGGGGCCATATATAAGGCAAATCCCCCTTAGCCAGGTAGCCAGGGATCACTAACCTGGAAGGGATCAATCACTGACCTCCTTCCTTGGCTCCCAATCCCATTACCACTATGGGGTTGTGGGCCCTAATCTACCTAGCTATAGCGTGAGGGGTCCGAAGTGGGACCATATTTCTTTTTCTTTACAATAATTTTCAAATGATCTATTAACAAAATATAAAGATGAATTGTTTTAATTAACAAACATAAAAGCCTACTCAATAACTCAATTAAGTATAGTCCAGCATATATTGTGCAGACAGAAACTTCCTTCGGTTCTCTTTTTTCCTTTTTGTGCAGTTCTCTTCTGATCTATGATGTAGTCCTGGGAATTCCTCGGTCCTCATCTTGATCCATCAAAAATCCAAAGGGTCTTGATTCGGCATACTCTAAGGGATCTTGATTCAACATAATCCAAGGGACCTTGATCAGCTGCCGCCACTAAACTCTAATGAATAAAAATCCTTGGAGGTCTGCATTTGTCTAAGTCCTTACCGCTACTTATAAACCCGTAGGATCCTCAGCTTATATATCTTACAAGAAAGTTCAGAAACAGGTAAGCCTTATACACCCTGTGCTTCTTACTGATTGGTTAAGTGCCAAAAAAAAATAAAAAATTAACCATTTAGCTAGAAACAAGGGTCTCACCCCTTTTGGGTTTGAATGACAATTTACTAGGGGTCGCCTAACACCCCTCAGGATTGTCATGGATTTTTGATACCATTTATCCACAACCGCAACAATTTTAAAGTTGCGACCGTAACAATACCTTCTGTGATAAAGTGACAACAATATTTATATGGTAAAATGGCGACGATATTTCTATAGTAAACTTGCAACAAGATTTCTATAATAAAGTGGCGACAATATTTCTATATCAAAAAGGTGACAATATTTCTATAGTAAAGACATGAGTAGACAATGTCTTACCATAGCATTTTGTGACTTTGCTATGGAATTATTGTCGCAGTTATTGTTAAATTGTCGTGGTCACAGATAAAGGGTTGCAGCAATAAAAAGGTTGAGAACCACTGTCCTACCTGAAAGGGAACTTCCTAGTAGAAAATAATTGTGCAAATCCCTCTCAGGGGGAGAAAAAAAAAGGAAAAATCAGGGAAAAATGATTTTTCACAGGTTTTGAACACTTAACCCCTAAAGAGTGTGTACTTCTCCATTCATAATCATGATTTTTAACTTTGCTGAAAAGTAGCAACAGCGCTGGTGATGGTACCCATGGCATGTGAAAATGGATTTTTATTCTCGTGGCAGTACAAGAGCATTCCCAAACTGGAAACTCAAATATAGTTTTAAAGTAATTTCTTTCATATACAAAACCTGTAATGAATCCATAAAATTGTTAAAACATCTCTTATAGGCAAAGTTGTCCAATTTGAAGTGAACAGCAACAAATTCAACCTTAAGTAGCAAATCATACTGCCATACAGTGGCCCAATTAAAAGCAGTGTGATATAGTTACAAAGCAAAGTAATAAGCAATGGACTAATTAAAACGTGTCGCAGAGCTACTTAAATGTAAAGTGGCAAAATACACTCACCGGACACTTTATTAGGTACACCATGCTAGTAACGGGTTGGACCCCCTTTT
>WMED01028534.1:0-10434 GCA_019650415.1 Pipa parva | reverse complement strand
TGCAATTGTATTTCTGTATGTGATAAAAACATCTGACAAATGCACATAAAACCAGAGGGCTGCAGATCATGTGAAAATGTATTTGTGTCATTCTCAAAACTTTTGGCCATGACTGTAGTGTGTGTAGAACTGAAGCCAATTTATTATGGTGTTTTAAATCATGCTTCTTTATGTTGTCTACTGATGACATGGTACATTATTTATTTGATGTTGAAAGAAAAATGATATATGTCAACATATACATCTCCCAATTAGAGCACATGGAAACGGAGTATGTTCAGCAAAATATTCATGTGAAAATCTGAATGATCAAGATAACCATAATTGTGTTTATCAGTTAATAAGTGTTACTGTGTTTCTGTTTAAGTCTGCATATGTTGTATGATCACTCCTTGTGAAAACTTTCTTTTAGCCGAAGTCTACTAATGTACTGGGTGCAGTTAATAAGCCCTTATCGAGTGCAGGAAAGCAGATGCAGTCCAAGTCTTCCCGAATGGAGACTGTAAGCAATGCAAGCAGTGGGTCCAACCCAAGCTCTCCAGGAAGAATAAAGGGAAGGTATGAGAGATCTTTCTTTCTTTCATCCAAAATACAGGAATTTTACAGATTTGTGTTGATTTTTGCAGAGGTGTTTACACATTTTTCTCGCTATTTTTACTGATGACTTTTTTCATTTTCTTCATTAATGGATGATTTGTGGCTGATTGCATTTTATAATTTTCTTCCTTCCCAAAATGCAACAGTTGGCATCTTTTAACTTTGCAGTTTTTGAATGATTAATCCTTTTCTATAGAAGTTTTTGTGTATAGTTATGTGTTCCATTAACCTCCAAAAAATGACAAATGCCTTTACTCTTACTATATATTCAGTTTGCTTACAAAAAAAAAAAGCTAAATGGAGTTTTGAAAGTATGATTTTTAGCTTTAATGGTAGAAGAGGTGTACTGATGCCAATGGCGAAGCCATTGTCAAGACGTCCTATCTATTTTACCGATGACCACGTCAAGCCAACTCAGTGGTGGTAATTGCGACATTGCATTTTTTTCACAGCTGCTGTTTGCACAATAAATCTACAGTTCCATAGAAAACAATGGAACTGAGTGTGGTTTTCTTTAAAACAGATACAACATGGCTACTACTATCAGTAAGGATAAAATGGACAAAAAGCAGTACAATTCGTGAATTTAACTCCAAAGTTTACCTTTTTACAATGTTGTATTTTAATGACTGCCATGCCAATTCAAGTGGTTATTTTTCTGCTGTTGCTGGACCTTTAAGTACATGCTAGAACAGGAGTAGTCGGGGGTGAGGGGGTTGAACAGAAATATGTCTAATAAATAAAGAATTAGAAATGTAAAGAAAACTAAGACTCTTAACAAGCAAAAGAGAAACCACAACAAAGTAAAAAAAATAAAATAACACAGTAAAAGCAAAGACCAGCTACAAAGTCTCAGGATACCACTATTAGCATACTTAAAAGAACAGTAACACCAAAAATGCTGTTTAAAGTTACTATATATTCAATCTGTACTTCCAAAAAATTCTACATTGTATCTATGAAATATGATATTTAGTTATTTATCTTTAAATGTTGGACTTTTGGCCACACTTCCTGAATATGTAGAATGTAAAGCACAATGGAACTGGTTGAGGCCTATTTAACAGCATGGCTGCTATCAGTAAAGATCAAAACAATACAATTGATAAACTCAACTTCAAAAATAACATTTTTACAAGTGCTGTATTTGATAACTGCTATGCTAATGCAAATGGGAATTTTAATTCTTTGAGTGTTACTGATCCTTGAAATGAATTTCAAGGTGCACAACACCTTTAAACATCGCCGTATTAACATGTAGACCATGAAGAAGCCTGAGCACACTAACAGGCCAAACTAAAAACATATGCCTTGTGGGTAGGGTATGGGGGTTAAGTGTGTATAATCAGCCTGTAGGTGGCCTTCAAGTACTACTGATAGTAAAGCAGTCTCACTCATAAGCTGTACTCTTATCATTGTAAGTAATACATTGCTGTACTTTGCACAAAAAAAAAAAAAAAAAAAAAATTATGATACTGTCTTTAATTTTATTAAAGAGCTTTCTGTAATCCCATAGACTATGTGCAGGTAAATTTACCTTAAAATAATCCTGTAAATTGTTTCTGCATAATATCAATTTGAGTTTTACGAATAACTATTTTTAATTAATTTTATTAAAGAATCCAGGGTAAATAAATATAGATTTTTTTTAAAAAAACCTTTCCTGCTGATAATGACTTCATCTTCACTTAAAGGGAAACTAAAGCTTGCTAGGACGATGTGTGATTCTAAAGGGGGGGAGGAGTACTTACTGATAGGTGTTCCAGCTCCACCTCTGGCTTTCAATACTAAGGGGGTTATTGACTAAAGTGAGAATTCGTCTGTCGAATTTTCAAACAGCAGATTCCCATAGCAAATCCGCTACCGCAACATAGCAAAGTTGCGACTGTGACACTATTCTCATAATGAAATTGCAACAGTAGCAGTCTCTTGCGACTGTTTATAGCTGGCGAATTCACAACTTTGCACAACAATTTGGACTTTAGTCAATAACCCCCCCAATGCTCAGCGCACTGCAGTCCAATTCACTTCCTGTTGGATTTTTGATAAATTGAGCAAATGCAGAAGCAGTTTTCATCAGAATTCTGCTTCTGCACTTTCTGAACTCAATGAGTTTAACAGGAATTGAAAAGGAATGCAGTGGTACACAAAGCAGATTGGCTTGGTATTGAAAGCAAGAGGCAGTGCTGGAGCCCAGTACAACAATTAGTTTTAATAAATTTAATTGTTTTAAAATGTTTGGTGTTCTGCTTTTCCAAAATTAGACTTGACAGTACTGAATTGGATCAAAGTGAAAATGAAGATTATACAATGATGTCCTCTCCTCTATCAGGGAAAAAAAGTGATAAACGAGATGACTCTGATCTTTTAAGGGTAAGATAATGCTCAGCTTTATTTTGTAATCACTATATAACCTAAGCTTTTTCACAGTCTTCCTTCTCAAACTCAAAAGAGGAAGAGTTATAGCTCCAGTTCTCAACTTAGAGGTTGCTCTACCCCTTTTGGGGTTGAATGACAATTTGTCAGAGGTTCCCTAACACTCCTCGAGATTGTCGCAAATTTCCGATTACCCTTTATCCGTGACCGCAACAATTTTAAAGTTGCGACCGCAACAATATTTACATAGTAAAGTCAATGAATGAAACAATATTCTCATGTGATTATGGGAATATTGTCGCAGTCATAGTTTTACTATGGAAATATTGTCATGGTTGCAGCAATAAAAAATATTGAGAACCACTGAGTTATAGGAACATGGTGTCCTAAGTTCTACGGCAAACTGTGTTTTACCAAACATGTTTGTGTTTTTTTTCTGTACAGAAACCATGTAAAAATACCAACACACCCAGCATTCTGCCCTAAAACTTCAAGAAGCTGTAAATGTAACAGTATTAGTGATCATATTCATTTTGAATTGTTTTAGAGTTTAGTTTTAAAAGTTAACCTTATTGGTCAAAGATATTATTTGTATTACTTGTAATAGCTTTCCTTTAATATTTATTAAAGGAGCCCTGCAAGCAAAACAAAATACTTTTATATAGTAAAATATATCAAAGGCTAAATAAAATTAGCAGTATTAATCACTCTTGAAAGGTCCTGACAAAAAATTGAGAAACTGATAAAAGTGCCCTATAAATAAATGATTAAAAAATGATAAATTTTAGTTAAAAGCCAAGTAAATGTAAAATATATTTTTTCTCAGAACAATTAATCCTATATTATCTGATATAGTAAAAATATGTATCCTGTAGGGTTTTAATGACATGGTAAATAGCCTTGCTGCTTCTTCATGCCATTGGTCATGCTAGAATTTAAAAAATGGTTTCCATATTTCTGTTGGTCAACATTTTTACCAACAAAGAAAGCCCTCTTTCACTGAAATTCAATCTGATTTGGCCATACACAGAAGGCCAAACTGCATATAGTTGTAATTGGTGCTGCCTGTGACCAGACAGTTCGATTGATTGAAATGCAGACACCCCACTGGGTTCTGCTGTTTTTGGTGGTTGGTCATTTATCCGATTTCTATTCAAGCTTGGAGGTGATTGGACAGTCTGACTTGCAGTTTTAAGTTTCAGTCCGCTCAGGCCGAATTTGACCACAGTTCTTTTATAGGCAGTCAGATAGAAAACTATCTCATATGCTTTTCCAGCTTTACAGGTTCCAAACATTAACTTGAAACATTTTATCCTCTTCACTGTTGCCTAGAGACCTTTTTCAGGATTAAGTAGCACAGTGCTTTGAGATAAGAGGCCCAAACCCCGAAAAAACAATTTTTACAGTTTGATTTATAGAAAATTGTTATCCTTTAAATTTATTTTGAATTGTATTTTGTGTTCTAGACTGAGATAGAAAAGCCTAGGGGGCGCAAAAAACAGTCTGTTATAGATCAAGAGGATAGTTTGAGCATGGATGAATTATCAAAACCTGTACAGGAACCAAAATCCAGGGTTGGCCAACGTGGAAGAAAACGAGCTACAGTTACATCCGACTCAGATGAGCAGTCATGGACAGATAAAAGGCTAAAGGAAGACTTGTTAGAAAATGAAGACGAGCAAAATAGTCCACCGAAAAAAGCAAGAAGAGGACGGCCTCCAAAGTCAACAAAAACGGTCACGTTAAAAGAAGAGCCAACAGTAACGACTCCAAAAAGAGGAAGAAAAAAGGCGGCACCTGTAGAAAGCCCTCCAGTTGATGAGGAGGAACATCTAAAAATAAGTGAAGAACAAGATGTAGAAAACATAGTACACAAACGGAGAGGCAGAGGTTCCTCAAAGACTCCACAAAAGTATGAGCATTTAAATTGTTTTTTTTCAGAATCCACACACTATAGTTTGTCTTTTGTTCTAAAATATTAATTGCATTAACAGATCTGATTCATCTGACACTCTTCTTGAATCCCCTCGTCCTACACCGCAGAAGAGGAGAGGAAGACCACCGAAAACTACCCCAGTGCAAGAAAAGAAAAGGTTAATATGTTATATGATAGTTGATGGCATGACAGATTCCATATTCTGAGTGTTTATGCTCAAAGAAAGTAGACCTGTATTTTACTAATCAAGCCTAGTTATAGATGGGGTGGGAGGGGGGGTGGGTTTTAAAGAATTTCTAGTACAGTTTATTCTTTATTCAGATGTATTTTGCTTTGGTTCCAGCAATATATAAATTTCTGTTATATAATTAATTTTGTCAGAGAGGAGGATGGTTAAAAAAGAAAGGGAGAACTTTTAAGGGGTTTATTTGTTTCTTTTTGAAGCTGGTGCAAGAATATAAGACAATGAATGTACCAAATGTGTTCTTTAAAATATGAGCAACTGTTTAGGATTATTGGACTTTCAAATCAATCGGAGCATTTGATCAGAAAAATCGTGTAGTGCTGTAGATACATATGTACATTACTTCGAAGGCATTAGTGCTAACAACGTAAATCAGATACATTCAAGGGTAATGGATGGTATGTAGTCTACAGATAAAATGCAAATAAAGTAATCTTAAATGACTAAGCTTTGTTTACTGGCTGATAAAAACACCTTCACATTGTTGTATTAAGCTATAGAGAGAGAATGTCTGCAAAGTTAGGGAGGATGGTAGATTATTTGACAAGCCTGTGTGTGTTAGTGAGGAACAGCATTACAAATTGCATCTCCAGGATTCCTGTAGCCTAAGGTAGAATGTGTCATTTTTGTTTCCCTTAGCAATGTAGGACGACCAAGAAAAACAGTAAACAAAGAACCAGAATCTGAAGAAGAGATGGAAATATCTCAGAATAGTCCAGCTCTTAGTGAAAATGCTTCCCGTGAAGAGGAGAACACAGAAGAAATAGTCCCTGTTAGTACTGTAAGTTTCTGCTGCATCTGACATACATAAGATTCTTGTGTATATTTGTCCAAGCTTCCAAAAAAATTCTGCAGCTATAGACCAAGAGGATTCTGGATTGTAACTAATGTCCACAAAAGAAAGAGACAGAATACATATGGTCAATGCCATACACAGAAACATAAAACTTCCTTTGACACAGTTTTCCAAGCGGAGGGACTATTGGATGAACAAATATTTTTTATGGTTCCAAGTGTACCAAAACATTTTATACGCCTTCATAGCATTATTATAATGTGATTTACATTCCCAAAACTGTCATTTGATAATTTGCTTGGAAGTGGTTGGTAAAACTTCTTTTGAACAGACACTTGCCAGTATTTGCTACAATTGAGTAATAAGCATTTTTTAGATTAATGTGTTTTTAATTCCCATCCCAACAACCAAGTATACATCAGTCAATTTACCAGTTTAAGTAGACTGAAAAAAAAACACAGCCACCTTCTTTTTAATGGGAAACCCTAATAATGTGCAGGATTTGGGCTAGGTGGTGCTCAGACAGACCTGTTAAATATTTTAGCAGCTGCATTAACACTTCTTTTCTAACAGTGAGAGCTAAGTTAATGGCTTTTCTACAATATCAAAAGTTTCTTTTCCCCCTCATACACATATCATAACTGAAAATTGCCCAGTATCACAATGGATGAGGTCAGGGGCATGAAAGACCTATACTAAAATATATTCCACCTGTACACACAGACAGATAAAATCTGCCACCCCCAATCTGTGTGTGCAAATCAATGGGATTGCATTACTTACCTGGGGCCAACGTAGCTACCTGCTTTAAGAATTTTCTTGCATATTCTTTCATTTAATTGTTAAAGATTAACTAAAGTCTCTTCATAAATTAAATTAATTTAACCTACATGCTAGCAACCCATTAAACCTACAATCTTTAACTTCCAAGTCATTACTTGATTATTTTCTGCAAGCAATATTTCAAAAGTACATGGTGTCCTGGGCACTGCCTTCTACAGAGCATGTGTGAAAACCGGCACTGTCTGTCTCATTGATATTCATCATTTAATGGACGATTTGACATTTTCCAGCAAAACACTGTGATGACAGGTCAGGGTTAATTAGCATATTAACAAGGATTTAATATTGGAGCCATGGTTTGATAGCATTAGCAGTTCTATAAGTTTAGGCTGGCAGAACTTACAGTCTTAGCATATCAGTTGGGTACTTGTTGAAGTGTCTCAGTTATATAAGATGAGAAACATATCAAAAATACCTGCTATATTGTTAAACTGTACAGAAGTCAGCACTGTACTGCTGCACACAATAGCTGCAGGCTACACAGTTTAGTGATCCACGACCTAGCAGGCATATAAGTCAACAGCATGTTTCTTACAATATATAACTAAAGAAATTCACAGTTGATTACAAGAGTATTTTATAATATAAAGAGTTTTGAATTTCATTTACAGAAAAGATTGATGCATGAGAAAAGTCCAAAAATTATGAATACTTTTTATCTCAATAAAGTTTTGGTTATTTCAAATAAGCTAATGTTTTAATCCCCCCCCAGGTGAGGCGTCGGTCTTCAAAAAAGCGATGAGGGTGTAAAACCAGTGTTTGAAATGGAAAAGAAACAGAAAAGGCCACTGGAGTCCGCACTGTTCGTGTTGGGAGAGGCCACTGAAAGACAACATGTTTAAACATTTAATAACATATCCCATCATTTGTCATTAGCTGTGGGTACTTTCGTGATTTGTAATGTGTGCTGGAAATGTAGACATGAACATGTAAATAGCAATTTTTTTAATGTTTCATAAAGTGCTTGTATAGCTTTTGTTTTGCAGCTTTAAACTGACAGTAACTGAATGGACATCAGATTTTTTTCCCATATGATGGATACAACGGAAAGAAGAAAAAAAAATGTTTTTCTGGAATTGAAGCAATATTTGCCGTTCTTTGTGGAACCTCCCTTGGCATTTAACTGTGAAAAACAATAATCTTCACCACTGTTTTACTGTAACATTAAATGTCTTTCTACCTTCAGTTAATCTTGTCCCCAGACACCTTTTAATGGTGCTCATCTGACTTTGAGAACATATGGTCTGTAGGAAACCATCTTCCAAATGGAATTGTGAAATTATTTGAACGTTGACATTCTCCACCTCAGTATTGATGCCAGGCTGGCTGTATTATGGCATAGCGAATTAGAAAAAGAGATTTTAAACTATTTAAATTTTTTAACAGCTCCATGCTATTAAATAATGTATTAAAGATGCTACCTAATTGGTGATATTTTAGTTTCCAGTAACAATACAGTTTCAGTAGAATTCTGTATTGATGCCCCATATGACCTATTTTGTCAGAGCATTTAGATATTTATATAATTGCAACATCCCAGGTTTAGTGAACGTTACTAATCCCTGAGTGCGCATTGTGTCTGAAGCACTGAATATTTCCTCTATGCTGGAAAGGTATAACTGTTCTCAAGGTGGAATTCACTTCAAGACTTTATAAAGTTATTGCAATAGCTAAAAGCTTATTGTCTTGTAAAATATTATAACAGATGCAATGTGCCCTTTAAAAAGCTTTGCTAGAATTAAAGATGTTTGTTTTTTGTTTTGTTTTTTTATACTATTTGCATGTCTAAATAATTTGGGGGAATGGTGGGGCAATATTGATGTAAATTTTGTCCCAGAACTGATCTTTTCTAGAAATCCTAGTAATACAAAACATGTTTCTATATCCTATATTTCTGTGCCAACTGAATTCTAATTGAAAAAGATCCTGTTATTTTTAACGTGCAAATTAACATCAAATGGTACATAAAACCTGTAAATTGTGTAATCTCAATGCAATAATTTGAATGCGTTCATTGTCTTTTTTTTTTAGTATCCCAACAAATATTTAATGGAAGGAAAGTGCTAGCTCCTGCAATCTAAGCACAGACATTATTTTGAGGCTCAGTACCAGATAAAGCTGCCTGTTGATAATACTATTTAAATGAATTAAGGGACTGGCATGCTTTGCAGTAAACAAGAAGCTAATGTCCTTGTACATTATAATTTTATGTGAAATAATTAATCTTTTTTTTTTTTTTTTTTCACAAAAAAATTGTCTTGCCTTCTAAAATATATTCATTATGTACTTTATTGTGAATCAAATTTCTTTTTTGTATTCTAAAGTAATTACCACCAACATGTACAGTTTTATTATTTTTTTATTCTGATATTTTATAGTTCAATGCCACATGATAACGTATGTTGACAACGGTCACAGAATACAAAGATGTTTGAAAAAGGAAAGGCGATAATCTGTGTATTGAATAGGTTAAAGGAATATTTAAAACTCTGCTGGATTTATTAATATTTAATTCCATGAGCAATATTATCCTATCATTTTTCAATGAAGAATTCCACACGTCTGAAATAAAGCTAAGCAAACAATACTTGCTCCATTTCACTTTTGGATGAAACGGCACAGTTGCCCCGTAAGCATTTCCTTGTAGATTTTAGCTGTAAAATGAATGACCTTACCTACATTCCTCACCAATCCAGTGAATATTAATAACGGTAAGATGAGAATGCCTTCAACTTCATTTGAACATTTAGGGTATTACAGTATAACTATTCATTATTTCGGGAAGTTCAGACATTATTTCCCAAATAAAACTCTTTTTGTTGCATATTGAGCAACTGTCCAAGGGAGACTGAATGTTTCGCTTTATACGACATATCAAACAGAAGTATTTCTCCCAGACCAAAATATTAGACCATACAGCAGAAATGCAAAAACTTTTTGTTGAATGCCTGAAAAATATTTTGAAAATGAAACTTTCACACTAGCTGTAATGGACTTGCAGCATGCTATTTTTATTTTTTTTTAAATAAAATACTGGCCATTGGATCCCCTATAGCATGCACCTCTTATCTCTGTGGAGTTGCATTTCCATTTGTTGGAAATTCATCTTTTCCTTCTGTTTAGGGTGTTCATATTCTACTAGTAAAATCCTATAATTGGATTAATCCTATAATTTTGACTTGTCCTTTGAAAGCGAACTAGACTTCTGTACGGTAGGCCTGTTCACTAATTTAAATAGAGCATTGTTCTACTGTAGGGCTATGAACATTGTGGAGCCTTAATTGAGGTGTTAAAGCCCTAATAACTAGCCTATTTGATTACACATGTCTCAGGGATCAAAAGCCAGGAATATTCTGGAATTATCATGGGTGGTGAGTTACTTTCCAGTAACTCCACCTTAAAACTTTGACATGCACAATTTCAGACTTAGTCATGAACATGTGATATGACCTACAGTTGCATCAATCATTTTGCATATTATTCTCAGCAACTAATTCATTTAGGCATTCACTTTGGCAGTTCATTTTAAATTTAGATAATTTTAAACCTGTAGAATCACTTATCTATCTATCTATCTATCTATCTATCTATCTATCTATCTATCTATCTATCTATAGATATATATATATATATATATATATA
>WMED01028533.1:0-10435 GCA_019650415.1 Pipa parva | reverse complement strand
CAGCTGCTTCTAGTGGGAAACATTCAAGTGTGTGTGCATGTGTACACCTGAGATTGTGCGCATGTGTCAGTAAGTGTGAGAGTTTGTTTTGAGTGTGGGTTTTTTTCCACCAAGATCTGGGGGCATCTTATAGTTCAAAAATTATTGTAATTCTAAAATCTTCTGAGTGTTTTTTTTTTTCTACTGGAAATGCAGGAAAGTGTGTGTATTGATACCTGTGTGGTATCATTGTAAGTGGTAGAACCGTGGAATGAAGTCACAGAGAATGTTTAAAGGTTTCTATAAACAAACGATACTAACCGGATTTTTGTATCGAATGTTGCTATAAAGGTTTCTATGCCTAGGGGGTACCACACGTCTTACTGCAACACAATATAGATCATTTACCAATGACATGAAACATTCAGAGGAATCGAGTGACGAGGCAAACTATGCCAAGTAAACTATAGCAACCAATCAGCTGTAAACATTCAGTGGTACAGGGAAAATAACATTATGAAAGACAACCTCTGATTGGTTGCTTTGGGTTACTAGACTTCTGTAAATGATTGAACCAACTGATGAATGTTTTTTTTTATTTCCTTTCTCAGGGAAGGAACAGTCTGTTTTGGACCTGCACATGCTTCCTGTGCCACAAACTCCCTTATCGGCCTTCATTAAGGAATCCAGCTCTTCAAAGCACAGCGATCACCATCATCACCATCACCATGATCACAAGAAAAAGAAGAAAAAGCACAAGCATAAACACAAGCACAAACATAAGCATGAAAATAAAGAGAGAGAGCGGGAGATACTTCCATTCTCCAACAGTCCTGCCAGCGGTCGTTCTATCCAGTCCCCTTCCCTTTCTGACTGAAGCTGCATTAATTGCTATACTGTGTACCCCCAAACAAACCCACAATCCCATGGACTTACAAGGCTGTTTTACACTCCCAGTTAAACACGGTGCATTATTATGCATTGAAACGCAATTAAGAAATGGCAATAGAAATTATGCTGTTTGTTATTAACCTGGTTGTTCCCACACAAAAGCACTAAACTAGGATAAAGGCATATGAATACAGTTTGTGTCTATGGGGGGGTGGGGGATCATCAACAAGGGCAGTCGTTTACAGACAACTAATAACCCATAAAAGACACACATAATTTGTCTTTTTGAAATTCTAGTTTCACCTCTACCAGTGAACGTTAACAGCTGATTGGCTGCTGTGGGTTGCTGGAGCTTTAGAAAGGCCACCCCTGTTGATGAATTCCCCTGAATATGTTTTTGCCCAAGTCTCAAACTACCATGTGGGCTATGCTTGGTTAAAAACAAATGACAAATTTTCTCTGGTACTTCCTGTGTTTTCCAATGCACATCAACACATCTAACCACTGCTGCAAGTGTCCATATGTACAGAGCCAAAAATTCTAGTATGGAGAGAATGTGTTCTTGCAACAAGACAAGAATGTCAGCTGCAACCTCACCACGTGATATTTCTACCCCAGCAACCCTACCTTTCAAGCTCATTATGATAACACCTTCGTCAGCAGCCTCTGTTACCTACTGTTGGTCCTTGAACCTCTGAGAAAATGTTCATATTTCTCTTGCAGGGCCCTAACTGAGCAGCACTTGGGGGTAGATCAGGGTTTCGCTCCATGACATTTTTAGGCCATTTAACCTGCTATAGAATTCCGTACACTTTGTGACATTAAGTAGCTCTGGCTTGTTGTGTGCACAGAACAAATTTTGCATTTATAGATATGACTGGGAACTGTCATGTTACTTGTTTTAACAAAACATGATTGGCATCTCCATGGTGTAATATAATACCTTGTTGGATGGGAAGCACATTGGGTTTAAGTTTCTAAAAAATGAACATTTGTTTGCTAGTGTCCGCTGCAGGCAACAAATTTATTGGGTTTTTTTGGGGGTTTTCTTTTACTAAAGGTTTTAGGAGAGACTGGAGACCTTTGTGGTTCACATTGAGCCTGTATGTTATTCATACTATAAAGATATATTACTGCACTGTAACTGAATTACATTGTGTTGCAAACATTGACTGTGGACTGTTACATAGGCAGCACATCATGTGTTTAACAGCTGACTTGCATTGCTTGTGTTTATGTCTCTGGATAGTTCTCCCATTCCATATGTATAAATGCAGCAAAACAAGGTTCTGCGCACAAAATACATCATTTCTTACCATCTTGACATCTTTGATAGGAAAAAATATTGAAGGTAAATTTTACTTGTCAAAAAGTGGATTTCTATTTTAATTTGTGTTTTTGCCCTTTAAAGTGGAACTTTATTAGGTACCCCTAAATTAAAGGGGAAAAAACACACTTCACTTAATTGTTTGTTAATTACAAGTGTAGCTTACAACCAAAGGGCTAATTCACCCCCCTCTTTTAATTCAATATTTTTGAGTTTTTTTTCCCCCTGCAGTGGCCGATTAATATCCAGCATTTATATTTCCAGACATATGTAGGCAAGCATGTTTTATTTACTTTTCTCTGCTCCGTGGACATTCAGCTGCTGTTGAATTACATATTCCAGCATCATCCCCTTCCCATGCCGGAGGTAGTAGTTTAACAAGACTACAGTACTGATTATGACTTGATTATGAGCAGGATTTATTTGAATGAAAGATCATTCTGATTTTGTGGCTTTGACAATGATTCACAAAGCCACGCAGTTCTATCCCCCAGATGTGCATTTACCAAGCCGTTTGATAAATGCTAAATATTATCCGGTGAATGTAGCAACATGACAAATATTGCTCAGGTCCCGTAACTCAAAGCAGCCAATCAGCTGTCAACTTTTAGGGGTCCTTTGCAGCTAGAATAATAAAGACACGCATCTGATTGGTTACTTTGGTTTATAAAACCAAGAAAACTTTGTAGTCACATACTCCTTTATGGGTCTGTTGAAATAGTTGAATAACAGATATCTCTGTTTGAATGCAGACAAAACTTTCCTTCCCTAACTTACAGTACATTTTATTCCTGTAAATCGCTTCTATTTGGAAATTTATAATTTAACATTTTATTAGAGCTAATTGTCAGAATTCAGGTTTTTGGGGGGGGGTTTTTGGCAAAAATGTACACAATGACCCCTGTATAAAGGCCAGGCATCCAATGACAGCTCTCTGATTATAAATAAAATTTTATGTGTGCCTAATTCCAACCCAGGACAGTTATAGGCTCCAAGCAACTTTATTTTAGTTTAAAACATCACCTGCAATGGGAAGTTCAATTGGGACCCTTGGTTTCTCCGCAGATGCTAAAAAGCAGTGAAGGAATTAATACTGCTCAACAGGTGAAGCTCTAGAAAGCTGGCGTTGTTAAACTGTTAGTCCATTCTCTAGAGCGTGGGCCACAGCACCTAATTATCTACCTATGTTGTCTATAATGAAAGAATATTGTGATGAATACAACTACCCGGGTCTACCAAATGTATTAATAACACTAGAACACACAGAATGATGATGTTTTTCTGTTAATGCTAAAAATAATGATTCTGATGGTATTAAAACATATCAGCGGTGACAAAGTGCAACTCAAAAAATCTATTTTCATAGAGAATGTTATTTCTCATTCTACCGTGTTTGATACAAGTCAGAATAATTCAGTAAAGCCCCCACTGTTCATCTGCAAATTAAATCCATTATTTTCTATTGTACACATTTTATTTTGTATTTTCAACACAAGATTGAGTTACCAACTCCCCCCGTAACATCAGTACGTTTGCACATGCTTTCCATCACTCGGGCCCAGATTCATGGTTTGTGAATCAGAATCCTCTATGGTCCTACAGTGAATGTAAGATATAATTAAAATTTGCTTCATTTATCCGCTTCATTAATATTTTAGCCCCTGGTATTTAAGTAAACATGACCCACATTTTTTTTAACTGGCTTTTATTGCAGATGCCCTCAGCGCCACTACCCTCCTGAAGTACTGAGTAGTTGAGTTTTCTTATTTTAGTTTTTATTTTTGTTTACTGTATACTTGTTTTAGGGGTACTGTACCAAAAATAATGGGGAGGCGGGGAAATGTTTTTTTTAAAAACTTTTGTAATATACCTATTTGTATTATTAACAACAAATTTGTGAATTAAACTGTTTTTATATAAAAAAAAATGCTCTTTTCCATCAGTTAGAAATGTAAGAGTCTTGCTCAACTTATAACACAATAAAAATATATGTGATACAGCGCAAACCAAAATATACATATAAATATCAAAACCAATAACAAAAATTCAAAAGTGAATGTCCAGAAACATATGCAGCTTTCTCAATAAGGCTTTTTCTTACTCCTCTTCAAACAAGAAACAAATGACTCTGTGGGAGAAAGCGCAGAAAAAATTCGCACAATAGTGCATTACCATATAAAAAATATGTATTAGAAAAGATAAAACCACCACCAAAACGAGTGAGGTATAATGGTGATGACAGTGAAAAGCTTGAAATAGAAAAAACAATCCACCTCCTAGTGAATAACAAGTGAATAACTGATGAAGCTGCAGACTACAAGCAGAGAAACGCGTAGAGAGATTTTACAGCTGTTTTTTACAAAAATGCTTATCTACTCCTTATGTTTATTCATGCAATCAAGTTTGAAACCTGAGTCTGGTCATCTCTTGAACCATTTGATATTACTTGGAACGCCACTTTTGAGTACCTCCCAGTTGTCGGTCCTCCCTGTGACCAATTACATGCGTGAAATTCATTTTGATTTGGTGAGAGTTCCATATATAGGAGTGTTGTTTGACACTTGTTATTCACTAGGAGGTGGATTGTTTTTTCTATTTCAAGCTTTTCACTGTCATCAACCTATAACACGTATGAGAAAGTTCTCATAGATGATGAAACCAACTGAACCATATGGAAATTCCATTACAGGGGGTGTATGGGAGGGAATTGGGAATATAAATTTTCCCTCCCATAAAGGTATCTTAATACATAATGAAAGCGTTGTGTTCACTCCCAGACATGTGCATGCTAATCCTGTGCTATTCTCATCCCCGCAGCTTAGTTCCTCCTTAACCACTGGACTACCTATGGTAATGGTGCAGAGCTCAGCCAGGACTAGTGTGCAGCATGTGTCAAGCTTTAAAGGGATGAGGTGGCAACCCTACATAAAGATTGCACATAAACCATAGAGACTTGAGGTCTGAGGAGGACAAACAGGTGCCTGGTTTTTAATTGTCATCACAGTGTCAAAAACTAAAAGTATACTTTTTTCATTTTGACTTGTCACTAGCAGAAAGTACAGCTGGCTTCTACACCTACAACAGTCTGCCTTACATAGAAAGGGCTATAGACTGGTTAGGTTTCTTTTTTTTAATTATAATTATTTTGTTGTGTTGTTCAAACACATTAAACCTGCCTTGACTTGTTGGAAAAGTTGGCTTGGCCTAACTACTCAACTTTTTAACCTGATACCCAGGTTCATTGTGTTTACACCATGCTGAATTGGCATTGGTGGTAAGTTGGCTAAATGTTCAAAACCACACAGTACAATTATCCCTGTATCCTGTGTAATATCCCCTAACAAACAAATCCTGTACAAGTCCTTTTATTTATAATGGTGAAACAGTTATACGTTACTGATGTATTCTCCATTAGCAGTACAGGCTTGTCAGCATATGGACAACAATGTAGGTGATAAGTGGGGTGGTAAGTTGTAGCTGTGCAAGAAAGCTAACCCTCTATCCAGATAGCCAGCTATCAACCACTACCAGGAAATTCAAGAAACTTTATTATTCTAAGTAAATATTTCTAATTTATTAAATATGGACATGGTAAGGAACTACCAATAAACTAAATGGAAAAAAAATTCACTAATTAACTTTGAGTAATGTAAACCTACCCCACATAGTGTTGTGTAATTTCGATAAGGTGCTACTCATAAAATGTTACTGAATTCTCGCTCCAGTTTTGCGCAATATATTGTGGCTAATGTATGTATGTACTGTATGTGGTGTTTAAATTAAGGTACTCATCTGTAAATGCATAATTCAGAGTGGGAAGCAAACAGGTTCATTAAAAGAGGAAGGAAGGTAGTGAGTGATCTCAGTCCCCTACAGCAGTGATGCCCAACCTATGGTCTGCAGGCCACATCCGGCAAGTGACTATCCGGCCCTCAAAGCTTCTGCCCACAGTGCAGAATATTGAGGACAGTTGGGCATCAGCTGTAGATTTATATGGCCCCCAGGCTGAAAAAGGTTGGGCATTGCTGCCCTAGAAAAATAGGAAATCATATGCATATAAAGTTTTTACAGTAGGACCAAGTTAAAGACCCATAATATTTATGGAAGGGCATACAGGACAGCTAGTATCTTGAAGGGCAAGGCAAAAGTAAAGGGAACAACCCTGCCTTCTGCATAACCATAAGGAAAAGAGTCTGATTTACATATACTGTAGCAAAGGGAGACTGATAAAATAAAATGTGTCCACTTAATGAAGGTGTCACCTGGCAAAATTTGTTTAGGACTGTACAGAGATAAGGCCACTTGATGGAATTTAGGATTTTTTTTGGATTTAAGAGTCAACATTGTTGTGGGAGATAAGTTAGTTTTCAGCCTGCAAATATTGTTAACAGTAAATGTGTGAAGCTGGTTTGGTCTGGATGAATAACATTTTGT
Organism: Pipa parva; assembly: GCA_019650415.1. Lineage (NCBI taxonomy): Eukaryota > Metazoa > Chordata > Amphibia > Anura > Pipidae > Pipa > Pipa parva. The sequence goes on along the minus strand of WMED01028533.1, from coordinate 3,804 downwards.
AAGGTAGGAGCAAGACAGAGATGTATCCTTCTGAGTATGACAACTACATGCATTGCTCTAAGAAAGGACAGGAGTATTTTTGTTTCAAACAAATGAAAGTTTAAAGAGTCAATTTGTGTAGCCAGTTACTTATACCAATTGTAGGGTAAGCCTTCAGGCCTAAGGGGATTATTCACTAAAGTCTGAAGTGTTGCGTATAGGTGCGAATTCGCCAGATACAGACAGTCGCAATAGACTGCTACTGTTGCAGTCGCATCTTTATAATGAGAATATTGTCACAGTCGCGACTTTACAATGGGGAAATTGTAGCAGATTTATAATGGGAATTCTGCTGTTTGCAAATTCGACAGTCGAATTTGCAACTTAGTCAATAACCCCCAATGGCCGAAATTTATAAAACTTGTAAATACCACTTTGGATCTTTCCGAGTTTACCGAGTTAAATCTCGCATTGTTCTCGCAAGATTTTTTTGAGTGATCCAGAATGAGTTTTTTTTATCTTGATTTTTCAAAATTTTTGATGGAAAGGTAGCCATACTTTACTTTGTGTGCACCATTGGTGAAGACTTGGCTACCTTTCCATCCAAAAAATGTCGAAAAAGTTGAGGTCGAGTACAATGCGAGATTTCACTCAGTAAACTCGGAAAGACCCAGAGTGGTCTTTCCGAGTTTAATACATTTTGCCCTAAGGTTTATGGGATGCATCTAAAGCAGTAATCGGAGGTTTACTTAATACATCCATTCATTTTATTTTTATTCTGAACTGTACAGCGCTGCATATGATTGTGGCGCTTTATAAATAAAATTATACATGCATTTAGATCTCTGGCATACACAGTTGAAATTTAGTGATGCCGAATCAGAGCCTTCCTCTATAGAGGATGTTTACAAACCAATCCAAACCTTACCATGAACTCTGCTGTGGGATGAGAGCAAAAATACACGAGAGCTGCTGTTATACCTTGTTCACAATTTTTTTTAGCCTCTATGGATAATAACAACAGTTCTCTACAACAGTACGTCTTTTCATCCTTTCACTACACTCTTTATAAGTTTTAACTTCTTGTTTGCGGTGTTTCTGCATTTTTGGATACCATAATGTTCCCTTCTCAGTTTCAACTTGATAAAAAGGTTTTGAATACATCTATTCCTGGAACAATTACAACTTTACTCCTTAACAAGACACTTAGGGGGGAACTCAGCATGCAGCGAAGTGAGCTCCGGAGCGTTCGGATGCTGATGTCCAAAAGGGTTGCCTCGCCAAGACGGGAATCCCTTTAATGCGCATGCTGATGTCCGCGTGCAGGACATCAGCATACGCATAATACCATTTGCGAAGTGAGCCGAACACTTCGGAGCTCACTTCGCTGCATGCTGAATTCCCCCCTTAATGTGTGATGTAGAGCCATTCTTTGTATTCCAATTTACTATTGCCTGGTGGTTTCTCTCAGCCAAATGGGCATTGTGGAGTCACATGGGACTATATCTCCAAAGCTTGGAGTTTATATCTACAGCAGTGGTTCTCAACTTACTTTTAACTGTAACCCCCACAATGATGTCATCACACCGGACATATCTGTATGTGGGCGGACCACATGGAGACAAATAGTGGAGCAGTGTGTTCCAATGGTCTTAGGCGACCCCTGTGAAGGCATTGTTTGATCCCCAAGTTGAGAACTGCTGATCTAGAGTATTTATTAAGGATAGCTGAATAGGTTTTACAAGGTTCAGCTTCAGTATGTAACTTCATAAATTCTAGGCAGGTTATTAGTAGAGACCAAAGCCAACTCAATTCTAGTAAAAGTGTTGAAAGGGCCAGAGAATGGCTTGAAAAGCCTCTCGTATTGGACAACTATAGTAATGAGGTGGAGGAGGGCATTAAAGTCATCAAGCCAACATAGAAAGATTAGAGTCATCCAGTTGGTTTACAATATGAGATAAGGGGGCAATTATACATAGGGTTAATGAAGAAACAAATCTAAAAAACTGGTCTCTAGAACGTGAATGATGGATTAAGTTTTTACCCAAATAAACAATTGCAGGTCTAAAAATCCCAAGAAATTCCTCCAAAAAGAAACAACTTAAACTAAATCCAAGTCTTCACCTGCGGTGCACACAAGGTAAATCAGCATGTATTTTTAGCTGCACAATGAAGATATAGTTCTATTTATTTTCCCTGCTGCAGGCTTGCTATTATTTTAGAGTAACGCTAATTTGACACTGTCGTAAAACTCCCATGATCATTAGCAAATCCCATCCTCTGTTAATCCTCTGCATTCACTTTGTGCTTGTTCCAAAACTAGGTCAGGTTTTAGAGACAGGCTCTCAGAGGTTGCAAGGGGTGGTTTAATCCCTTGCATAACAGTACAGAAGAATGGGCAACATGAACTTTTTTAGATGCTTGTACATTGGAACAGTTTTTAATAACAAGAGACGCACTAATAGATACACAAATATAGAGGGTCTCAGTCACAACACTAGTCCAGATTTCACCATCAGTGTTGTAGAAATCCATCTCCTTGTGAGGGGTAGGCTTCACGAAGACAACTCTCCAGACTGACTAATTTATAGGCACTGTCCTCTGAGGTGAACAAGTTTATATAAACTTCCCTAACACAACTTGCAAACTCCTTTCTCCTGGGGTGGAGATTCAGAGAAAGATCCCTCCGAGGACTGACTGCACATAGGAGAACTAGGTGAAACAGCTGGAATTGGATCTGACCTTGGCCACTTCAACCCTAGGAATCCAGGGTTCTTCCCAGTGACAATGACACCAGACTCTACCCAGAAAATGCAACTCAATACTGTAAGTTACTACTTTGCCACTTCCTAATAAGAATATTAAGTCTGTTGTGAATACCTTATTGTATTAACTCTTGGCGTAATGCCGTGCTCAATGGTATCACTGGCATTTTGAAGGGGGATTCACTTATGTAGAGACCATATTTCACTAGTAGGAAGGAGCATTGATGAGTCTGCCCAATCTGAAGAGAATGGGCTGTTATGGAACTCTCTTAAAGTGAAAAAAAAATATTCCTTGTACTACATAGAAGATACATTCAATAGCTAAATATTACACTGGCGTGTCTTTTATGCAGAGGAATGAAAAAAGACAAGTGATTTTCAGCATTGTTCTTTCTTGATTCCTGGCCCCCCCATTATACGATAACTTGGCGGCAAAGAAAGCATTTAACTACAGTTCCTTGCATTAAAACCACTATGGGTGCTGTTTCACTGGAGTCTATGCTCTATTTTACCTTTTATCAGTATTATACTCATACTCTTTACAGAACATATTCAGAAAAAATCAGCCAGTATAAATCTTACTATATTTTCAACAAAATTATTTGGTCATGCAGGCGGCACTGGAAAATCCACTTGCAAGTTACATTTCTCATTTTTATGCAGTGTCAAAATAGTTTTTCATCTTGGTTATCCCTAGAGGGATTTTATGCAATGTAACTTTCAATACAGAAGTTGCCTGTGCAGAATTTTATTCACCATACCAAACTAATTCATTATGAACATGTGGTTTGAGTAATCTGCCGGCACAATAATGACGACACTGCTTATTACTTTTTAAAAAGGTAAACGTCGACCTACAAACCCATATGACTAGGAGTGTATACATTTAAACATCTGGCTGTCAACTTAAATTGCCAAGTAATTTCATTTTTAATTTTCATTTCTTGGTCCACACAGATTAGTTTAGAGCAGCGTTTCCCAAATGCTGGGTTGCGACCCGGTACTGGGCCACGAAAGTTAGATGCCGGGTCACGAGAGCACCGCTCATGAATATTCATGA
>WMED01028532.1:0-10435 GCA_019650415.1 Pipa parva | reverse complement strand
CAGCAGAGCTGCGCAGCCACGTGCTGCCGGCATGCTGGATAGGAGGAAGTGAGACTGGGAGTACTGATAACGTGTCTCCCGGTCTCTCATTGGCTCATGTGACCGATCGGGTCACATGAGCCAACCCCTAACCCCCAAGAGAGTCACATGTGACTCTCTGCTAGGGGATTCCAGAGCTACATCGGCGAAAAAATGCCGGGTGTAGCGCTGAGACCCATTTTTTAGGTACCCCGTACCTCTCACGGTGTAGGTGCTTCTGGCCACCCGAAGCTACCCCATGAGAGGTACGGGGTACGTACAGAAAGGGTTAAGATACAGTATGTATAAAAAATAGCAAGTTAAAAGGGAAGTTTGGGCAAAAGGTAACAGCCCTGAAAATAATAGTCATCTAAAAGTAATGTTCTCCACAGGAAAATCAGCAGCTTGCGGGCAGCAATACAAAGATCTTTACTAGGCTTATGGTCAATTGTTGTGTTGTTCCCAATGGGGCAACATAAATTACAGAGAAAACTCTGTTGGTATGCAATGCTGATAAGAACATGGGAAAAAAAGTGAATCTATACAAGCAAAAATGAAAAATATTGTTGGATTTGTTATATAAGACAAAATATGGGTTAAAATGGATCTCCAATGAAGATGCTATAGGATTCAAGCTTGTAGCCAGGCATCAAGACTATAAGGAAGCAAGGAGATTACTCAGATTATAACAGTATGTTTTTAGCAGACAACTCCCTGCTTCCCGTGAACACTTTACTAAGTGGACCTTGAAAATTAAGATAGTTGGGTTTTTATATTCTTTGTTGCTGATTTGAATTTTTAAATGCTTCTTTGCTGGTTAATTGATTTTTTAACAATAGTACATACATGCTGTAAGTTTGTTTTAGATTAAGGAATTAAGTTGTAACTCATTTGTCATTGTTGACTTTGTTTTCTCACTGGCACTTTAGAAAAATGAAAGCCTAAGGTTACTAGATCAGCTGTAAATGTAGGGACTTTTGACAGAAGTTGTTAGCAGTTTCGTGATTAGCTGAATACATTTAAATTACATGTACTAAGTATAGCCCTGCTCAATTAATTTTTATTATTGTCTCTGATCAACAAAATGTCAGCTTTGCAGGGAAACCTTAATGTGGGTTGCAGTCAAATGCACATTGAAGGTATAAATATAGTATGTTTCATTTGAAATACTTTAGGGGTATTTTTTAGTTATCTAAATGTCCTTATCTCCTACTTGAAAACTGGACAACATTTCAGATGTTTCCAATTTTAAACTTTCAGAGGGAAAATTTAATAAAATTGAAAATATCGATATCTTGATATCAAATAAAATTTACTGATACCGCGTTATCGAGTTTACCGATATCACAATTTGAACAATTTTTCCCAGTATTGTGATATCAAAAATTCAATATTGAAAAATTAGATCGGAACTTTTTAATCTGTTTATTTCTATGGAAAATCCATAATATCGATGGAAAAATTCGATATTGGATATCGAATTTTCGATATCGGCAAAAATAATTTGATATCACAATATCAATAAATTTGATATTGCGATATTGATATTTTCAATTTTATAAAATTTTGCCCAATTTAAAAATCAGGCAAAGTTTCATGTACTATACTAATAGATAATGTGTTATTAAATTGCTGACAGCCTTGCTTTACTAACTCAAGAAAATAACTTATGAGGTATTAACGCTCAAATTATTACTTACTCTATAGGGATATCACATGATACTTGGTACATAATTTGAGAGATATAAAATAACTCAATTTTTAGTTAATAAATCTAGAGATTATTTGATATCTACCTTCAGAGAATATATCTCTATGATTAACATCTGTTTGTTCACTTTGTTACTAAAGTCATTTGAGTAGCTAACTGTACTTAAATCATTTTTTAGTTACATTTATCTCTAACTTAATTTAAATGTGGATATTATTTTCACTGACACTGTCTGCTTGTGAATAAATAAAAAATGTATTGGCAAGGTGAGTTACAATGTAACAAACAACAAAAGAAAAAGGAAGGCAATGCATACTGTAAAAAAAAATCCGTTTTCATTATTGTTTTTAATCCATGCAAGACTTAAAATATCACATGTCCTATCCCTGAAAATAAGGAAGTAAATACCTTCATTTCTTTATAATGAAATTAGCTCTTCTGGTTTTATAAGATTTATAGTCAAAGCATTATGTTTCCAGATTCCTTCCCTCTACATCTAGATTCCTTCTATTTTGTAAAACAAAAATTATGTGTTTCCAGTTGTAGATGCAGCACCTTAAATTCTTATATGAGATACAAAGCTTCTATAACTAAAATAAAAAGTATAGTATTATTTAATTCATTTAATGGTAGGTTTAAAATATATTAAAAAAAAAAAACTTCACGGTAAAGAATCTGTTTCTGTTTTAGAAGCACTTTTACAGATATTCAGCATGTTTATCCCTCCTGTGAGGTTCTCCTCCAATGCATTTCACCTATTTGGCTTCTTCAGGGAGTATAAAGTGGTTTAAAAATACATCTCAGTAACTTGTACTGTCATTTGGAAGCAATTTATAAACCAGAAACTCAGAATAATAATATCATTACTATGTGTTCCAGAAAACAGCTTTCATATTGGTGGGATGTATTCCCTCTCCATAACCAAATTAGAAACAAGATATCCATCTCGGGTTGAATAGAGATTAGAAGAGATTATAATTTCAGTTACCATATGAACCATTTCACTAGTAAAGCTGATTTTTTTTTGGTGCAAATTTTTCAAAACCACCTCCACACAGATCTGTTTTGGATTATATAGCTCTAGCTTTTGTAAAAGCAATTTCTATGGCACGTCAAACTGGAACTATCTTCCCTCTACTGAAGAGGTCCAGGAAATTCAAACATATCTATCTAGAAGTTGTATCCTTTGAGTGCAAGTATGACACACAGTGAATCTGCAAAATAACATTCACAAGGCTTGCAAAGTTCATACGATTTGCAGACATGCTCCCTTATTACTAAAGAGCTTAATTTGCATATATTCTCCATGGAATAAGTTTTCTTGCCATCTTAATTTGTCTTCATGACTTAAATTGGTGTATTTTCCAAGAAAAGTACTATCATTTACTGGAAGCAGAATCAGAAAAATGCTTAGATGAGAGGTAACCATGAGAGGAGGGAAACTGTACCTATGTATTTGTTTGGGAAAAAAGTGAATATATTTGTAAATTTAACTCATGCATGGTAGCTGCATACCGTAGAGCTAAATCCACACTTGGGATTAGAAAAATCTTAACAAAGGAAGGTAATGAAGTTGGAAAAGTTTATATCATGTAGTAAGTCATTCTATCAAGGTGGAATAAATGGCATTAGGAGATAACTTAACTCCCTGAGGCTATTACACAGGGACACTTGATTTTTCCTGTAGAGAGAGATGGTGCCTATTCACATGAAGAATGTTTCATCCACTAATTTAATGGAGGAACTAAGAACAGATTGCATAAGGCTACAGATTTTGCTGGCAGCTATGCACTTATTTCTTATACTGAATAAAAAAGAGTAGATATATCATTAAACAGTGTATGTTGCATGCACCAAGGCAGAGATTAATTCAACTGCTTAGAGCACTTATAACATGCCTGTTATACTAATAATCTGCTTTTGTAAAATGAGCCTTTAACAATGGTCTCAAGAATTTCTCTTAAATTGTATTTTTAGCTTTTTATTATCTCAAATAACAGGGTGTAACAAGTTATGTCTAATATTATTTAATTAATCCATGACCTCCACATGAGAGGGATTTTTACAACCTGATCAAGCTTGATGTAAGTTACAGGCGAATTCCTTGGGATAGATTGAATCGACTTTCTCAGCTATACTATTGTTGTGACTAAGACAGGTAATAGTGTTTAGTCAAAATTAAAACAGAGTGTGCGCACTGTAAAAATCAAAAGAACATACTTATATAACTAGGTTCTGTGCTAAAGGATCTATAAAAAACTGTACAACACAGATAGAAAGAAGTCTTGGAAAGAAGCACACACTCACCAAAGTAACTAAAATAGACTAGAAAAACTTAAAATAGAGAATTAAGAATTTATTGACTAAAGTCAAAAAGCACATGATCACTGTTTTTGACAGTTATCTACATTATTTTAGCAAATTTGTGTCATTACACTATTAGCTATTTATCAAACTGCGATGTTTATGTTTTGGTAGGGAAGTAAGCAGTAAATTTAACAATATCGATATACATATGGATATCAATAACTGCTATTGCTACAGCACTAAAATTCCCTACACTGGGGGTCCAACCTCCCATCAACATCACACCGCCACCTAGCGCTCATAATCAATAACCGACTTGTAAGCGGTTATGATTTAAAACACAATTATTTGTATAGCGCCATTGTAACATTAGCATTATGGAAATAATTCATTTAAACTAAATAAAACTAATCTAGTCCGGTCCTTAGGACACCCACACCTCCCCCCAAAATCACCCTTATCCAGCACTAATAATCATTAACCGGCATGTAAGCAGTTAAATGATTTAAAACAGTTATTTTCATAGCATTACTGTAATATTAGCACTATGGAAACAAATAGTGTAAACTATACAAACCCCATCTGGTAGGGGTCCCTAGGATCCCCATACCTCCTTCAACATTACTCCTCACTTAGCACTAATCTAAGTGAAGGGAATGCTAAGTGCAGGAAGTGGCTCCCTGGGAGTCACTTCCCTCCCCCTACCCCTTGCCCCTCTGTGTCCCTTTGTGGTAGCGTGGCATGTAGTAATAAAAAGAAGGGGTCCCTGGGACCCCTATCCCCCCACCTTTCCTCAGCACTAGGCAAGGTGGGGGATCAGTACCGCAAGGAGCGGCTCTGTATGAGTTGCTCCTCTTCCCCCAACCCCAATGTCCCTGGGGGGTAAGGGGACATAAAGAAAACTAGTAGGGGTCCTTAGGATCAATATTCCCCCCTACTCAAACCAATCACTATGTGGAGGTGGGTTGGAGATCATTACTGGGAGGGGGTCCTGCTAGACCCCCTCCCCTGGTAACCAAGTGTTTTAGGGGGCAGTAAGCTTAATGAAGGGGGTTCAAGACTGCCCCCACACCATCACCCCTCCTTTAGCCAAGGAAGGTAAAGGTCCCTCAGCTGGAGGGGGTCACCCTAGAAAAGTAGAGTACAGTAGGTCATTTCTATCTTTTTGCCTGTTTTCACCTGTTTTTGATCCAATTTTTTAAAGTTTTTTATATCCACCACATTTTAATTTTCCCCTATTTTATGAAAAGTTGAATATAATTTAATGAGTTTTATCGGTGCAATAATACTGCTATTTATTACATTAGTGTCAATGGAGCCCTTTGATATTGATATTGTTGATATCTACATTAGGGACTTAAAAAAAATTTGTGCCCCATCTCCACTTTGTGTCTTCAACTAGGCAAATTCTTGTATAGGTAAAAAAGAAGTTAAAATGGGCTTAGTAAGTTTTGATATCAGTGAAAAATGAGCAAAAATGGCAAATGATCTTAATAAATATTCCCCTTTAAAATGTCAAATCAGATTTACTACAAAATTGAAATCCTTCCTTCTCCCTTAATACATCCTAAATTCTAATTTTAGACAATTCAGGCTTGACCATTAATGATATAACAGAATACAGAGGCCTATAATCATGACCTCTCCTTCATAATTTCCAACCTTTATTGATTTTGTTCTCAGATAATAAATCCATCTGGTCTCTCTCTACATCGGGAATGTGTTATAATAACCTCCTTTAATACCTACACTGAGTTTATCACTACCTATGTACTTTAAACCCTTTGTCATACCTTTATAGGGGAAATTTATCAAGGTCTTTTTAACTTATTTGCCTATATTAGATTTTAGTCACCACCTTTTATTGCATTTTTGGTAATTTTTTTATTCCCATTTTTTAACAATTGCGACTAAGTGGTGACAAACTTTTTTAGACTGAAAAATAACAATATCAAAAATTTTCTCTATATTTAAATCCACTGCATTTTGCATTGATTTGAATGGATACGTCTTTCTCAAATGCTATTTTCGATATTGGCAACTTTTTTCATTACAAAAAATTATTGGATTTTCAGCAAAATTTTGGCAACTATCTCCCATGGAGAATAATAGGTTTTTCCATCCTCAATCTGGCAAATTTTTTTGGCAACATTTTTCTCAAAGGGGTTTAATAAATAATGATATTCTACCAACTTTTTTCAACGTGACTTTTTGATGCAACTTTTCACTGGTGACTTTTTTCCATGCAACTTTTTTTTTTTTTACTTCCATAAATATCCTAATGTGTCAATTAAAAAATTTGATGATACACTTGAAAGCTGTTTCCCTTCATTTGCATCTTTTTGGACCAGCCTAATATTAGAGAGATACTTGGAGATTATTTTTGAGGTAGGAGTGTTTTCACATATACAGAAAAGCTATGGGGGTCGTTCACTAAAGTCCTTATTGTTGCATATTGGTGTGAATTCGCCAGATAAAGACAGTCGCAATAGGCTGCTATTGTTGCAAGTCGCATCTTTATGATGAGAATATTGTTTTTTTATGGGAAAATCTGAACTTTAAAAAATTGTCGCGACTTTATAATGGGGTAATTTTTGAGGATTTGCTATGGGAATTTGCTGTTTGTGAATTTGACAGCCGAATTCACCTTTTAGTGAATAACCCCTATGTCTCTTGGGCAAAATAAAATATGCAGTCTGATTTAGAACTACCTTTATAAACCTAGGAAAATCCAGTCAATTACAATTATAATTAAACATTTTAATATTTCATTAATCAAAAAGTTAAACATTTCTAAAGTTAAATGGGATTTATCTTTTGTTTCAAAATTGGGATTTCGTTTCAAGCTATGTTTACATACAAACAGTTGCTGGTGGGAATATTTTATCTTATAGAATCTATTATAGTTGTTATATATTATTAACAGATAAACTATACCATCCATTTCTGAACTCTTTTGTTTCTATCAGAACGGTGTCTTTAGTTGACTCTGCAATTTGAGAGATTTAATAGATTTTTTTTGGTTATTTAAGATATATGTTAGTTCGTGAATACATTCAGTATTGTATGAAGATAACTTCAAAAAAAACACTGAGTTTCATTACACATCAGTAGTTTTTTTTTCAAAGTTTTTCAAAGTAGAGCAAAGAAGAAACAGTCCACACTGATCAATAGCAATTTCGAAATCTACTGCTCTTGAATTGCGTGAATTCAATTTGAACCTTTGGTATTGATAGACTTTTATTTGTGAAAATCAATGCAATGCAGAGCAACAAATTATTTACAGATTGATTCTTACATAACACATCTCCAGGATTTGTACTCAGTCAAGATTTGGATGAATCAATTCACTTACCTCTAGTATAGTAGTGAAAACAATAATGTGACCAGTCAATAAAATTTGGTATTTATTTTAAAGCCACACAATACATCTTTGGCTTGTAACTTTGGATTTTATTCCTCATACAACCTTCAGTATTGGTTCCGGTTTTTTTTTTTACACTTTATTTCATAGCTTGGGATTTGTATCAAGTTTTTGTGACTTTGTTACAGGTATCCACTAATTTTTTTTATCTTCTGCCCCCTCAATATTATCTACATTTCTAATTTAAATCAGTATTCTGTAGATTGTACACAAAATATTAAAGATTGTTGGTCTACATGAAAGCCTAAAAGAGTAATACATGTTAAAATAATGTCAACTTTTTTAACTGGTAAATGCACTTTAAATGGTACAAACGCAACAAAAAAATAGAAGGAAGATTTTGCATGTAAGTCAAAGTGATTAGAAAAAAAGTACATCTACTTTTAAATTTAAGTAAATGGGATAACTCCCAAGTATGCTGGTCTAAATTAGGACAAAATTTATTAAACTCAGAAAAGCTGCTTTGGCTTTTCTGAGTTTAATCAGGAGAATGCTGTGAAGTTTTTCCCAGTAAGTATCACAAGATTTGCCTCATGCGATACTTACCTTGAGAAATTTTTTTTTATTAAATATTTCCATGGAAAGGGTAGCCATACAGTATAGATACCTTTCCATGGATATATTTAATAAAAAAAAGTTTGTCACGGCAAGTATCGCATGAGGCAAATCTCGCGATACTTACTGGGAAAAACTTCAAAGCATTATCCAGAGTTATTAAACTTGGAAAAGCGAAAATGGATTTTTTCGAGTTTACTAAATTTCAATATACTAGTGTGTTAAAAAGTAAGTGCACAGATTTTTCCATGATCAAAATTTTATACATGCAACGGTCCACTAACAAAAATCTATAAACAATACATGTGTTAAATATGGAAAACCTAATTCTTCAGTGTTTTGGAATACTCTTTGTAGTTCTCAAAACTGACTAAAAAGTGCTGTCATCACATAAGAAATAAAGATTACTATTATTGTTTGTAAGAGTTCTCTACAATTTTAGAGTTTCATTTGATTATGCAAACTTTCAGAAATATTTTTCCATCAGTCCAGAGCTGGATTCTGTATTGAACATGGAACATCTGGTCAATGTCAAAATGTGTTTTACCAGGTCTGTATAAAAGCGTGGTTAGGTACTGGTTTATTCAAAATACATCTAACCTGGTCCTAATTTATGAGAAAACGTTATGAGAAAAAGTTCTCCCCAGCATAGTATTATTAATAAGGATGCACAATTTCCTGATTCCACTGGGACTAAACATATCACTATTAATTGCCACTATGCATACACCATGGAATACTGTATGTGTTGTTCAACAAATGAAATACAATTTTGGAAAAAAAGGTCATAGAGATTTCTATCCAGATTATTATAAAATTTCTTTCAAAATACCCACACCTCTTGAACTCACAATTCCACTACTCTCAATTGTGTACATATGTTTTGAAAAAATATATATTAGGCAAATAGAGCAAGTGATGTAAAACTGCTACTGTGCTTGCTCCATTCACCAAAACACTCAGGAACAGGAAGTAAACAAGATCACAGTACTTGTCAAGAGCAGTAGACAAATTTCCCAATAATGTATTACCATACATAACCACATTCCCTTTTAAAGAGGGATGTAGGAATATAAATTTCAGCTATTTTTCCTGCATGAGTGGTGAATTTTAAATGTCATATAATTGTTATGCTTTTTTACCTAAGGTGCATAAGAATTTTTTTTTTATATTTCGGTGAAAACATTTGAAAGAGAAATATAATTCATATAATCTATGAATCTATAATCATGTTTTTTTTTTTCCTTTTAATTAACAAGGGTTATTTGACTTTCTTTTGATGTCACAATCAACAAAAGGAAACAATTTCTGCTAATGTTACAGATTTCTAATAAGCAATAAACACACTTCTTGTCATTTTTTTGCTTGAGGCTTCATCATACATAGTATTTATTTAGTGTCCCTCGGTGCATAATGACCTGCTGATACTACATCATTATATCAGCATCGCTATGCACTGGGACCATATTTTGCTTTTGAGAATAAAACTGCTGTAAATTTTCTGTGGAATTCATTATATAAAATTTTGGATATTTTATTTTCTAACATTACCAAAGAAATTAAATCATTGAACAATTGAAGGGAAATGTGTGTGTGTGTGTGTGTGTGTGTGTGTGTGTGTGTGTATATATATATATATATATATATCCACAATGAATAGATTAATGTAAAAATTGTACTTTATTTGATACAATAATGATCATATACAGTCTCCAGTTGACCTCAAGTACCTCCCTCCATCTCAACTTTCTCTAGCCAGCTTCACTAGCTCTGTTAACCATGTTCTCTCGCATGACTAATATTCAGTATTTATGTGGCACTCTGTAACTCATTCTTAATTTTCCTTGCTGTCTTATTGGCTTAGCAATACAAATGCTGCATACAGGTAACAGTCTGCACAGAGGTAACAGGATGAAGGAACGTCTGCTCCAGGTGGTTTTGACTTCTTCTCTTGTTATGATTATTCTGCAAAATAAGTAATCTTAAATCTGTCATTTTAACACTTGTTCTACTTAAAACCAGGTGATCATTAACTAGAATGCACTTCCTTTTACAGGCTTCAGTACTTTTCTCTGTGTAACTTCAAATTATTACACATAATTTATGGTCATCTATGGTTTGATTTCTTTGCCTGTGTGGATTTGATGGGGTGTTACTAACATCTGGTGAGAATCTCATATCAATAGCACCTTTAAAAAAATTTGTGACATGTTCATTACTTAATGGTGTCAAGATGGCGGAGCGTGCACACGCTGCGGCTCCTTGCTCCTTACATCTCCCGACTCTGCACTTTCCCCCAGCCGTGTCTTCTCGTGACTGCACTTTCCCCCAGCCGTGCCTGCACATTCCCCCAGCCGTGCCTGCACTTTCCCCCAGCCGTGTCTGCTTGCTCGGTGGAAATGCTGGCAGCAGCTTGAGCT
>WMED01028530.1:0-10435 GCA_019650415.1 Pipa parva | reverse complement strand
TTCCGAAGTGAGGCGAACACTACGCACCTCACTTTGGAGCTTGGTGAATTCCCCCCTCAGTCTTTAATCAGATATAAAAGATAAAATAATAATCACAAATGAGAAGTATAAAAGAAAAACGTTGTGCACTCCCAATAAAACAAAATTTATTGCAAATAAGTCATAAAAACAGGAACGTTCAGTGAACACAGCAAATTTAAAAACAAATAGAAACGCTCAGGTGCCCCTTGACGCGTTTCGCGCGATAGCGCTTAATCATAAGTGGGGTCACCACACACAAACACAGTTTAAGTAATGAACAACTCACCTGAACGCCATGAACCATGTAAGCAGCATCGGAAGATGTATAATTGAAAAAGCCAGGTATAGTATCAAGGTAAAGTATAACAAACACTGCAGCCGGTAATCCCCTAAGGCAGTGATACATGGAACCGAGGCTATGACGTGTATTGCCATTAGTAAAGCATATGTGCAGAGTAAACGACGGGTAGTCATAAGGGCCATTCAAAAAACTCAATTACCAAAAATTAAAGGTAAACCAAAGGTAAACCAAAGTTTAATAGAAAAACAAAAGTAACATAGCGATAACCCCTGCTGCTATATGGTCCAGAGCGATCGGTGAGAGTAGAAAGGTCCTGCAATACAGTGAATAAATGTAAATATAACTGTCAACAATAACGGCAAAGCAATGGTGGGCAAAATTGGAAATCATGTATTATACATAGTACAAAAAAAGGGGAAGTAAAATGTAACTATACAATTCGCAAAGTGTAAAAATGTCATTTTGCTGGGTCGAATGTGGAGACTAAGCTTACATAAGACAACCGTAGGAAGCAGAATCAGTGTATAATTGTATTTGAGAAGTATGCAACGATGAACTTATACAATGTCCAAAACTCTTGGACGGAGATAGACGTGACAAAGCATGAAGGTAGAAAGTAAGAAAGTAAAAGACTTATGGAAGAGCAGCATGCACTGATTGAACTGATTTGAAACTTGACAAATTAGGTCATGTGTATGTGACGTTAGCAATCCAAAAATGTGAAAATTAAAAAGTGACTTAAAATGTGCTGATAATAGAATTATGAGAAGGAATAATGTGGACAAAAGAAATGATAAAAAGATAGTGAGGAATGTGTGATATATTAAGGGAATGAAAGAAATGATGAAAAATGGTATTAAGGTCAAAAATAAATTAAAACAATATAAGTGAAGATAAAAAATAATATATAATATATGTGATCTAAGGGTCCGTGAAGTATAGTAAAGTTGTGATTTAAGCCTCTGGGTTGCCTAGTGTCGAGATGAAATATCCAGTACACTTCTCTTTTATTAAGCAGCTTAACCACATCCCCTCCTCTTGGGTCAGATTGTATACGCTCAATGCCCTGAACTCTGAAATGTTGCAAACCACAACCTGTATTGAAATGTGTGGCAACATTAGTACTTTTATGTTTGACAATTCCATTGTAATGTTCCCATATGCGTTCTTTTAGCTTTCTAGTAGTTCTCCCTACGTATTGCAGTCTACAAAGCTGACAGGTAATTAAATAGATGACGTTCTTGGTATTACAATTTATATATGTTTTTATAGGATGACTGACTTGTGTATTGGTGCTAACAAAATCAGTAGAGACTGTTAAGTATCTGCAACAAGTGCAAACATTAGCCCCGCATTTATATATCCCCTTAAGCAAGAGCCAAGAAGACCCATCAGTAGTATCCATCTTGGGCCTAGTAGATGTTAAGGTTGCGGAAAGTGTACTTACCCTTTTGGGAACACATCTAACTCCGCTTGCTAGAATGGTTTTTAGTTCAGGGTCATTAAATAAGATTGGTATGTTACGATATAAAATATTCTTAATCTTATTAAATTCCTGGCTATAACTAGTTAAAAAAATTGGAGCCTGTGTATGGCCATCAATATGTTTATGTGAGCATTTTGGGGATTTTTTAGAGGCATTATATGTAGGTCTATGAGTGTCCAATTGTTTTACACTAGTTGCGGAATCATCATTGTCAAGTATTAAGGTGTCACATCTAGCATTCTTGGAGGAAGAGGACCTAGGTGTATTGTTCGCTCTATTAAAGGCTTTGTTAACAATGGCTGGAGGGTATCCTCTATCCTTAAGTCTAATTTTAAGTTCCTCTGATCTGCGAAGAAACGTATCTTGCGTAGAGCAAGCTCGCCTCAAACGCAAGAATTGACTCACCGGTATGGAGTTTAAACAATGGGATGGATGACAGCTGCTATAGCTAAGCAAAGCATTGGTAGCAGTCGACTTTCTATATATATCAGTGTGAATAGTATGCTCAATGGAGTCACCTGTGAGAGTTAAATCCAAAAAGTTAATGGACACACAGTCATGTTCCATAGTAAAATTTAAATTTAAGTCATTTTGATTAATGTAGGAAAAAAACTGTTGTATGATGTCAGCAGCACCATCCCAGATAATCAACAGGTCATCTATATAGCGACCATAAAACAAGATGTTGGCTCTGAAGGGGTTAACAGCACTGTACAGTGTATGGGTCTCCCACCATCCCATATAAAGGTTGGCATAGGAGGGGGCAAATTTCGCCCCCATCGCCGTTCCCTTAATTTGCAGAAAGAACTCACCCTTGAAAGTAAAGTAATTATGTGAAAGCAAGTGGTCTAATACTTTGATCACAAATTCTTGGGTGATAGGCGTAAGACCGCTAAAATGTTTTAAATGCCAAATAATGGCCAACCTTCCGAGATGGTGGAGTATACTGGAATACAGTGCTGTAACGTCCAGAGTCAACCAAACATGACCAGTGGACCAAGAGTAATGTCTTAAATTATCCAGTAATTGGATAGAGTCCCTGAGGTATGACGGCAGCCTCAATACCATCGGCTGTAGTACAGAATCCAGCCAATGACCTAGAGGCTCGTACATACCTCCAATGCCTGAGACTATCGGCCTGCCTGCCGGTGGACGAACCATCTTGTGTATTTTAGGGAGATGGTAAAAATAAGGTATCTTGGGTTTGTCCACCAGCAGGCGTGCCTTGTCAGCAGGTTGGAAGACACCCAGTCGGATGCCCTCTTCTACGAGTGACACCATTTCATTATGAAAAATAGTAGTGGGATTACCATTTAGCTTAAGATAGGTATTGGAATCTGTTAGTTGGCGTATCCCTTCCTGATCATAGTCAGAGGTGTTAAGAATCACAACAGCTCCCCCCTTATCAGCTTCTCTAATGGTAATACTATCATCGGCTTTAAGATCAGCTAAAGCCTTCCGTTCTGCACATGTAAGATTCTTACAAATGAGAAGTATAACAAGGGCTTTGTATCAATTACTCCACATAAAATCAGATCTCAACGCATTTCACTGCATAGGTTAGTAGCTTCATCAGTAATACTGGGACCAGTCACAATCACCAGTCACCATTATCTCCTCCTTCAGGGCAGCATTCGCAATTCTACTAGGCCAGTGCTGTGACAAAAGAGATAATGTTTTGATAAAGAAACATCCCCATAAACAATACAAGATATTTACATTTCCTTCAAACAAGTACTTCTTTAATAAACACAAGATATGATAAGATTTTTTTAAAAATATTAATATATTTTAATACACAATAATCATAAGAGTTTTATACATATGCAGGGCGGGAGGGAGGGATGCTTCTTACCTGCTTCCAGTGCAAAGGTACCATGAGGGTTCCCTGCCCCTCCCACTTCCTTTTTTCCCCACACATCCTTCTTCCTGTAACCACCCCCCTACTCCTTCCCTTGCATTTCCTAACCCAGTCAATAGCCCCTTACACTATATCAGGGGACCTGCATGCTCTTGGGGCTGCTTATTTTGTTTTACAACATAGGTTTTTCCAACACAAAAATTATTGCAGTGATCAAAATTGTTATTGGGTCCAAAATTTACAATAAATAGCATTTTTTCCTGAAAATAGATTTTGTGAAACAAACATTTTTGCTGTTTACTGACTATTATGTCACAGCATCCAAAATATATGTATTTTGTACTGCAAAAAAATAATGTGTGGCAAGAAAACTTATTTTTTGTACTACAAAGTGTATACACAAAATAATGCAAACCTATCTTGTGTACACAAAATACATTTTAGATTTTATGCACAAAATACAATTTCTTTTGTACAAAAACCTATTTTGTGTACAAAATACAATTTTGTCTACAAAAGCCTATTCTGTAAAAATGAAAACAAATTAGAATAATGCGGACAAAATAGCATTTTGCATGCAGAGTCATTGGTATGCCCATAGAAACCACTAAGCTCAAGACATTGATTAATGGGTATATTGTCCAGCTTCCTCAGGATGTTGCTATGGCAATTTGACATGACTATTGTTTGATTATTGCTTTTTCAGCAACAGTCTGCTTATTTGCCTGAGTAGAGATTCTCAATTAGAGATTTCCAGTTGGGATTAATCTGATGAAATATAACACTGCAGATCTGAGGTAGGTTCAGATTTCATAAGATTACCTAAAAAACAAAAACAAATCCAAAACACATACAGCTTTGTATTTTTTTCCTTATTTAGTTTATGAACCTCACTGAACATTTCAAACCTCTGCTTCAAGCCTCACGAAAACAGAGTAAAACCATCAAGGAATAAGTTAAATAAAAAATTAGGAGCAAACATTTCCCTAGTGGTGGAGTGATGCGGCATACAAACAGGATTACATATGTCCTTACCTTTTTTTGAGGTCTACATTTGAGTCCTCTATGGACCTATGTTGTCTGCAAAACCCTCACTCTTCTTACACCCATGACATAGTCAATGGCAGGCCATCATATTCTTTCTTGATCCACTGTAGTCCAAAGGGTCTTGATTGGTCTTCCCTGTACCTAAAAAGTAAATCTTCATATTTGATGCAAGTCTGTGAGCAGTTCCCTGTCAGGTAGGCCCATGGTTTATTTTCAGTTGCTGTGGCAGTGGATCACGAAAGAACACTGAGAAGCGAGGATTTTGAAGACACCTTCAATTTCTTTCCCTTTCTGTTGCTCTCTACTTCTATAGTATCAACCATGTTCCTGTTTACTCACTTAACACATTTTCTTGACAATTTTTTTTTCAATTTACCCACTTCTGTAAATCATCTCTTATTAATGTTAATAGCCATCTTTTCAATGCCAAATAAAAAGGTCACTTTTCCTTTACACTATCAATGAAACATCAGATCCCTCATTGCTTTTGTACTTAATCTCTAATGCCACCTCTACCCTGCAGCTGATAAGAGTTCATTTGCATTGCATCACTAACTGTGAATAATTGCATCATTCTATCAGATAATCCTACCCACTTCTAGGTACTAATTTAAATTCTTTTCAATTTATAATCAGTTTCTTGCTGAAGCTCCTTCTTGCTGTTTCCATCTTTCTCTATAGTAGTTCAAGCTGAAATCTTAAGCCAAGCACTGGAAGGCTTGAGAATTCTGAGTAACAAATCATAATGTTGCAATTGTGTAACCTCACAGAGGTGCTGCTAAGTAACCAATCAGAATTCTGCAGGTGTGTAACCTCACAGAGCTGCTGCCTACCTGCTTCTTTAAGTTATTTCAGAATTCCAATACCTGTGGATCAAGTTACTGGCTTGAGATTCAGGGGGTTATTCTCTAAAGTCCAAATTCAACTGCCGAATTCTCAAACAGCGGATTTCCATAGCAAATCCACAAGTGCGACAATTCTCCCATTGTAAAATCGTAACTGTGACAATATTTCCATAGTAAAGTTCCGACCGCAACAATATTATCATTATAAAGATACGAATGCAACAGTAGCAGTCTATTGTGATTGTCTTTAGCTGGCGAATTCGCACCTTTACATAACAATTTGGACTTTAGAGAATATCCCCCTCAGTCAGTTGAAAAGGAAGTAGTGGAGGGAGGAGAGGCTTCTGTAAGAAAGTATCTGTAAATTTAAAACCACTGAATAGATGTACTGTTTATTATAAAATAATTAAAGAGTGGCAATTATATAAGAAATATCTGTTGGAAACTACATTGTTCCTTTAAAAGTAAAGTTGGATTATGCACCAAGACACCCCAGGCTTCTGCCTTGAGCCTAGCCTTTGGAAGGGTTCCACAGACCTTTGCAGCATAATTGGCTTCTGGATGAGGTTTGCACTATTCAATGCTTGCATACCTCTGCAGCCATAGCATACAGACTTGGGAACTTACCAGGTTTTACCCAGAGACTCCAGGTTTGCAAACCAATTACCGAGTCTCTGGGGTAACCATCAAGTTCTATGGCCAAAGCCTGCACAGAGTAACTCCACCCTATTCCCACCCACCCCCTCCCTAACTCTGCCCATCATCTCCCCCAAACCTATTGAATTACCCCCTTCTGTCAAGCCCCACCCCCACTGTGATAATTAAGACCTGCCTTCAGGCATACGAAGGGGAGAAAGAAGCAAATCTCCTAGCCCTAGTGCCTCTAGATGTAGTCAGGATTAGCCCCACTACAAAATGACAAATGGGGCCCATTTAACATTTTTACACCACCATTTACACTGCAAACTGATGAGTTACCCTGCTCAGCACCCAGTAGGCCATCTTTTTAATTGGACAATCATTCAGAAGCCTACATATAACTGTCTGTCTTGGCCCCCTGGTTTTCTGAGCTGTTGAGCTGCCCCACAGCAGGGTACTTAACCTGCCTAGCTCATGTCATTTTTGCAAGGTTCCAGAAGTGCAGACCTGGACACTGTATGGCCCTCTAACTATCTCTGACTGGCCTGCATGAGCCTGTGAATATGGGGGGGCGTGTGCAATTGCCATAGGTGCCGGCAAGTTAAGTATATTAGTCTGGCCTCTTAAAACCATTCAAATTCCTTATGTGGCCCCGTGGGAAAATTAATTGCCCACCCCTGCACTAGTATATAACTGTTCCTGCTTAGGCCTATATCTGCATGTATAGCATTCTCACATGTGCACACTTCCTGGTTTCTGTTGTCCCGCTTCCACGTAATCCTGAAATGCATACACACACCAACCCATTGTCACTCAGCTCATGCCAGCTCTTGTAGACCTCTTCTCTTCCTGGGCTCCCCTTCCACCATCAAATTCATCCTTAGCAATTTTGTTTTGCCACATTTCATCAGAATGTTTTTTTCTCTCATTTTAGTAGAAAAAAAATAAACAAACATATATATATATATGTGGGTAGATCAATAGAGGATAAAAAAAATCAGTTTCGTGGCGGCTGATTATGCTGAGCAGTTTTTGTCATTTTGTCAATGGTGAAAAGCTTTCCATAAGGGAAAAGAAAAAAATTGAATACGTAGGCAAAACTGGTAAAAAAAAAAAGTAAGCAAAAATAAATAAATAAGTAAATAAAAAGGCTTCGGTTTTTCGTATAATTAAGATAGTGGTGTTGAATGTGATCTGTGTGCCCAATAGAATGGCTAATTGTAGAAACAATTTGTAATGAAATGCAATAGATCAAATCATTAACCCACAGCACGAAGAGAATGTAAAATGAATAGTAAAGGTTTTTTGCTTTTAGGGGTGATTCTTAGGTTGGAACTACAGTACTTACCCATAGGTCTTTTATGCTCCAGCACTGCCTCCTGCTTTCACTAGCTTGCTGATTGGTTCAGATGCTGTAATCCTCTTCACTTCCTGTTCCTGTCTGCTTCAGCAAGTTGGCCAAGTGCAGTAGCAGCTTTCTGGTGTTGTCAAACCACACAGGAACAGGAAGTGGAGAAGATCGCAGCATCAAAAGCAAAAGAAATCAACAGAGCAGAGAGCAGCGTTGAAATTAAAAAGGATCTACTGGTAAGTATTTCCCCCATCCACTTTAAGAATCACCCCTGGGTGGAATGAGTTTTTAGCACTCCATTAACTTGGTAGTGTCTGATACATTTCAAATGTATTTTAATACGAACAGTAGCTAATCTAACATGCCACAACTCTGGTGCAAGATCAGCATAGGACCCACTGCAGTACTGCCCTTTCTGGTGCCCTTCTGAAACAAATAAATAAAAATGAACCAAGGCTCTGGGTTTGCTAAGAACAAATGATGAAGGATTGGCAGTGGGGAAGCAGTCACAACAATCCCTATGTGCGTAAAATGAAAAATAAATTATAGTTTGAATATTTCTGTCTGCGCTTACCCTTGGCAGTTGCTTTTTTTTTTTATACTGTAGTTCTAATCTCTAACCAGGACCAGAGACAGTTGTTTGCTAGGAGGACATATTTTTCTCTTTTTAAAGGGGAAGCTGTATTGATTGAAGTTTTAATTTATTTCCCTCCTAAGCAATCACTTACAAACCTCCATCAGCAAGGAAGAGGCTCAGTAAATTGCTCCAAATGAACATAGGAATTGTAATAGCGTGCAAGTCTTCAATCAGTTTCAGCATCAAAGTTGACAATTCTTGAACTGGAGACTTTTAACATTTAAAAGCATTCCGTGCTTGCCTTGAAAAGAGGGTCGGAAATACTTGATAGGCGCATCATTTTGGCAGTGAGTGGAATGCTAATAACATGTACTTTATAGTCTGGCATTTGGGTGGTGGGAAATTATTCAGCATAAAACAAACAGTAAGGTCACTGCTTTAGAGTGATGAATGCCTTGAAGCAACCTGGTTGGGCACTGTATGCATGGCTATGTCTGGAATGTAACAGATTGTTTCACTGTAGCAAACTCTCTGTATGTCGGCACGATACCCATATCCTTCACCCCCTGCAAATCCCAATATCTGTCACCCCCTGCAACTACCCCTATCCATCACTCCTTGCAAATACCCATATTTGTCACCATGTGCACATTTGCTTATCTGTCACCACTACAAATACCCATATCCATCACTCCTTGCAAATGCTCATATACTCAAGTACTCTCACCCTATCCCACTTGGACTACTGCAGTGTTCTTCTATCAAGCCTTCTAGCTTCCCCCTCTCCCCGCTCCAGTCTATTCAAAATTTTGATGTCAGTCCCTCTGTGCTCTTTAGCTCCCCGTAAACAAACAAATCATTTTACATTGTTCTCCTTCTGACATTTAAGGTAATTCACTAAGTTGCCCCTCCCTACATTTTTTTCACTCATGTGCACTCCTGCACTCCTCCTGCACATTTTCTCACTTGTTTGCACTGCAACTGCACTCCTCCCAAAGCAACCAGCTTTGCATGCCACACACCAATACTGCCCTTTCTCATCTTAAACCCTTTTCTCTTTCTGCCCATATATCTGGAATTCTATAC
Organism: Pipa parva; assembly: GCA_019650415.1. NCBI lineage: Eukaryota > Metazoa > Chordata > Amphibia > Anura > Pipidae > Pipa > Pipa parva. The sequence goes on along the minus strand of WMED01028530.1, from coordinate 1,221 downwards.
CCCTTTATCTTCACCAGGAGCATTCCCTCCGCACTTTTAAAACCAAGCTGAAACCCTTAGTTATGGAGCACAAGCACTATTTATATGTGTATATATTTATTTTATTTTATACTTAGTTATTTATGATTATTATATGCATTTATTGATCAATGTTTCAACACATTGTTATTAGCACTTATTATTCATCTATCTGTGTTTGTAATGTCTTCCTTATACCTAGATTGCAAGCTCAATGGGGCAGGAACCTCCAGCCTCTTTTGTCAACCACAACCCGACACTTAAAGTGTTATAAGTGTTATATCCTTGTGATATTTTACTTGTATTGTATAATGCACTTTTCCCATGTCTGCATTATATTTGTATTGCTGAATTGTACAGCGCTGCGTAAATATGTGGTGCTTTATAAATAAAATTATACATACATACATACATATCCTTCACCCCTGCATCCATCCTTTTCCCTACCGCCTGCAAATGTTCTCCATCACCTGCACTTACTCATGCATATCTCTTACTTTCTTTCAAATGGTGTTTTGTATAAGTGCAGTATTTCAGTGGGTTGCTATTAAGTATATCCAGGTTGATCCTCTGGATCAACATTGCAGGAAAATAGGCTGAACTGGATGGACTTGTGTCTTTTTTCAGCCTTATAAACTATGTAACTATGTTACTATGTTCTTTTGAAACACCTATTTTGCCCACTTAAGTAACCCCCCACAACCACCCCCACAGGTCTCATAGTTCAGGGCACTTCATTCCTCTGCACATCTATAAATAAAACCTAAAACCTTCTCCTCAGTCTTTACTTCCGTACCACTCGTAGGACAGGGTCAGTGCATAGGATCACTGTCTGTCATTTCACTCCAGAAACTATGTTACATGGGACACTGCAGTAAAGAACGGTACAGTCATGGCCAAAATTTTTGAGAATGACACAAATATCATATTTTCACATGATTTGTTGCCCTCTGGTTTTTATGTGTGTTTGGCAGATGTTTTTATCACATACAGAAATACAATTGCAATCATATTATGAGTAACAAAAGCTTTTATTGACAGTTAGAATGAATTAATGCAGCAAGTCAATATTTGCAGTGTTGACCCTTCTTCTTCAGGATCTCTGCAATTCTCCCTGGCATGCTCTCAATGAACTTCTGGACAAAATCCTAACTGATAGCAGTCCATTCTTGCACAATCAATGCTTGCATTTTGTCAGAATTT
>WMED01028528.1:0-10435 GCA_019650415.1 Pipa parva | reverse complement strand
CCCCAGGATTTTATAAATGTAAAAAGTGTGCCGTGGCTCAAAAAAGGTTGAAAATCACTGATCTACACTACATGTTTAGGGTATCTTTAACCTTTATTAAATGTGATAATGGGTAATGATACCCAAAACTTGTAGAGAAGTAGACACTGTCACCAACAGTGCTAGGTGAGTATGAATATTATTACTTTCTGTCTATTTTGTAGCCAATCAACCTCACCCAGTACAACTGTTTTCTATGGTGTTTTTTTATAATACATATAAAGAGTGTGCCCCAAAGCCCCCCCCCCTTTTCTATCTATACAATATATATTTATAATTGTTTGAAATCGCAAATTGAATATATAGCAACTATATATGTCTTTAAAGAACAAAAATGAAAATTCCATAAAGAAATATTACATGTCTGTGGGTCTGTGAATGATATAAATGGATACAAGAAAGGTAGATGGAAATAATAATATATTATTTGGGCATGTGGCTATAGTGCCAAGGGACCAGAGCCAGAATCAGAAAACTATCCTGCTGTGAGCTGTACTACTTATCCCTCTTATACTCTTTGGATAAGAGGTAAGTGATTTGACACAAAGGAAAAAAGTTGCTGATTCACACAGAGGCTGAATAACACACCTCCCGAGGTAAGACTATTTCCTGCCTTGAATATTTTACACCATACACTCAGTCCCTATTCATTAAACATATTTTAGGATTGGTAATAAAAGGGGAATTCCACATCTCAACAACATATAAACTTAATGGGTCAAGTTCCCTTCTGAAAATCTTCCACCCAGCAATGATACAAACGTAACTTACACTAAAAGTAATTGTCAGGTCTACTTAAAACTTTTTTTTAGAAAACATGGAGTTGTCTTAGTTGAATGCCAAAGACATTCAGCTAAGACTGTAATATAGAAGAAAACTCCTTGCATCTTTTCTGCTTTGATGCCCGACTTTCATCAAAAGTTGGGTTGGCAGAGCAAAATTATGATTGACATTATAGCTCCTCCAATCATATCCCTGCTAGATTGTGACTTAAGAGATTGGATTGGAGAAACTTTAATGTCAGTCATCCTTTTGGCCCCACCCAACCCGACTTGGGATTCAAGTTGAGCATCAGAGAAGAAGCTGACAGGTCCAAAGTAATCTTGTAGATCTCTGCTGATGTTAGGGCATTTCCATTTCTGCAAGCTATCCAGAAAGTAAAGCAAGTTTCATGAGGAATTACTTTATTCTCTTAGGGTGAATATTTGTTTACAAATAACCTCTCTGTGCCATCATTAAAAAGTTACAGAAAAGAAATAGGTGTCATTTTTACAAGACCAGTTAAAATAATAGCTTTATTCAAACATCATTTAAAAACCTCAGAGGCCCATGTGAATAGGAAACAGTGAGGATGGGTCGCTGTAATTTTTCAGCACATTCCTATCTGTCTCACATCATGTTTACAATTCCTGCTCTTGTCCAACATGTGGTTCTCATAATGAGCCCTAGTTGTTGCACATATGCATCAGCCTACAAGAGACTAAGGGGGGAATTCACCATTGTGTGAAGTGAGCTCCGAATCTTTCAGCTCACTTCGCACAGACTGATATGCGCTTGCTGATGTCCTGCACGCGGACATCAGCGAACACTTTAAAGGGATTCTAGTCTCGGCGATGCAACTCTTTTGGTCTCGCCGAGACTGGAATCCCTTTAAAGCGTTCACGGATGTCCGCATGCAGGACATCAGCGAGCGCATATCAGTCTGCGCGAAGTGAGCTGAAGGATAGGGAGCTCACTTTGCACAATGGTGAATTCCCCCCTAAAACACAGAACAGGGAACTACTAACTGTGCCTAATAAAATATTCAAAATGGCATGGGGCAGGACCTCCATCCTCTTCTGTCAACCACAAGCAGGCACTTAAAGTGTTGTATCCTTGTGATATTATACTTGTATTGTGTAATGCACTTTTCCCATGTCTGTATTATATTTGTATTGCTACGTTGTACAACGCTGCGTAAATTTGTGGCACATTATAAATAAAAATATACATACATAATTGTGTATGGTGTCACATGGTGTTGCTTTGCTGTAAATAACAATGAATAATAGTGTTAAAAACCATAGTGCAACTTGTTTTGACACTTCTACTTGACTCATTTAAAATTGGAAGATTTTTAGACAATAATATGCTTTTGATACAGACTTCTCTCAGTATCATTACTAATGCAAGTATTTTAAATCATCCCCACACAATAAAGATAAAAGCTATAAAGGCTGATAGTGGTTGTAAGGAATTTAGAAATTTCTCTAATCGTTTTTTTAGTGTAGGTTGTAATGCAATAATCTCCATTTTACCCAATTATGGCATTATTTCTGTTTTAGCTAGATTAGCCCTTCTGGAAGGCCATAAATAAAATAACCTGTGGTAAACCACAGGGGCACACTTCTCCTTCTGATGGTTAACCAACTTAAGAAAAGAAGGTTATAGTATTTCAGATATTAAATCATGAACTTATGTTGGCCATTTGTGGGGCATACACAACTACATTTTTAGTAAAAGCATGCCAGATCCTTTAGATCTCCTTCACGGAGTTATGCAAAACATAAGTGCTTGTCTGCAGCAATCATAACATCTTGATATTGCAATGGTATATTGAAGTATACTGAAAAATAGTTATGACTAAACAGTGGAAAAAGGGTACTGTAAACAAAAGCAAGACAGACCTGTCAAGCACAATGGCTGCACAGAACAGCAGGGTTTACCTACTATATCAATCACAGATTAATGGAGATGATTTAATATCAGTATGCTTTCATAAAATAATATTTGTGGTAATTAATAATGTCCTTGAATATAAAACATTTTTCTTCTACTTCTAAACACTATAACAAGAGGCAGCAAAGCATAAAAACACTTTCCTAAAATTAGGCAATATACAATCACATATTAAAAGGTAAATTATGAATGTTTAGGTACAGTCTGTAGTAGATCTAGGAATTAAATGTATTATTTCAGGTTTAGCATTAAGAAACTACAATAGAACAAGTGGTTACATCTGCTACAGACAAAACACTGTTTGTTTAGACAATTTTTTAATAAAATATCTTGCAGAAGTGGCAGACCCCTCTAATTCAGCATTTTTCTAAAGGTGATAATTTCCCTTTAAGTTGATTTATGTATGTTTACTATTCCTGAACACATTTCTAAAGTGCTTAGCTACCCATATCATCTTACAGTGCTAAACAATAAAATGACTGTGCCTTTCCTAGGGAGATCCTTTGTACAAGCAAGAACAAAGTCTCTATGAGGCCAGATCTGACAGAAAAATTTGGCTGGCTGCTGTTTTAATACAAGGGACAGAGTCACACAATTGACAACAGATAAGTACCTCCTATCATGGAGAAAAAAATATTCCCACTATGCTACACTACTTTGCTCCATAGCAAATAACTTTAGAAACCTTTTTTAACACTCTTGATAGCCTAAAATTCCCCATATCCATATGGATCAATATCAACAATGCTTTCAAGACTCACAGTGAAACACAAAGGTTTAAATGCAACACAGTACACAAATTGCACAGTGGATACAGTCAGAAAAAAAGCAGCTTTCCCACAGGTCCATTGAAGGACAATATTTATTTTGCCAGAGTTTTGCACATGAAACAAAAGGCATACAACCACCCATTAATAGCTTCAAGAAAATCTCCATTCACTTACTTGACATACTGTAAGTACCTGCTTCTTCTTCTGTCACCTACTGTTTTACCATGAAAAAAATAGGTCTGTGGGAATTTTCTCACAGTAAAATACCATGTAACATTTTATTATGGTTCTCAACTGACTTTGGGATGAACAGTAAGACAGTGGTGCCCGCACTTGAAGCGGAGGTCACCTGTGCGCTAAAAAATTTCTTCTGATTGGCTGCGTGCCAGTGACAAGACCTGCCATCAGGTTTCCAGAGGGGGGCATGTACAGTGGGACTGGAAATAGGAGACGGGACACTTGGGAAATACATTTTTAAGCATTTTTACAGCAAACTAAAAAGCTCATGCTTGGCCCATGGGAAGAAGCCCTATTCATGATGTAACTAGACGCAAGTGGGATCACCATGCAGTATACTTTCAGTAACAGGGGGAAATATATCAATTGGCATTATTGCAATGGTAAGAAAAGGCCACTAAAAACAACCCCTTTCCATACGTCAACTATATTTGACAGATGTGTATTAAAAATTAAATTCATTCAACACAAATCTATAGGGATGAGTGGGGAAGCAATTATATATTTGGGCTGAGCAATTAAATGAGTTGGTCCAACAGGTATCAAACACAGTAGATTAAAAGTTGTCTAAAATATGTCATATGACAAGGAACCAGTCTTTATATATTAGAAGATGCTCTCTGTTCTAGCATGCAAGCAATTTTAATTTTCCAGCTGCCATTTTACTTTTTGCTTTACGTGTAAGTACCTCTTTAAAACACAGAAACACAATATACCACCAGAGCAGGACAAAAATAGACTACCACCGAGTAGTAAAAAAATTTTTTCTTCTCAACTTTCACTTTAGCCTACAAACACATTAGAATTCCATATGCTGGCGCTGTTACCATGCAGAATTTAGCTTAATTTGGAAGTGGGGTTTGAAGGGTATTTTATATGATAGGGCCCTTCCCAACTTTTTCTAAGAATAAACCATAACATCCATTCTTTTTGTATGACACAATATGTGTTAATGAACCTGTTTACACCTCCCTGTCACTTCTCGAACTGTCATTTAGTATTGAGTATTGTAATACTGACTTTAAGGGATTTCAACTAAATAAATACAAACTCTGCTCATGGTCATGGTAATCAAGGTGAGTAACAATTGTCACAACACAAGATCTTCCATTGTACCAACAAAGGCAGAGTTGACCAGTGCAGGGCAATGTGACATGGCAGCTTTTCCCATTGTTCTGAACCTTATTATTACAATCCACATTGAAGAATTTAAACTTACATTAGCTAGGCCCTCTCTGCTCATCATACTAGTGTGTATTTGTAAATTTTATTTTGTTTACGTTAGTAAAAAACAGAAAAAAAAATCATAATGAAGAGCAGGTTAGATTCCAGGACTACTTTCACATCCTTGGAAAATACTATTTCTGTGATAAGCCCATGATGTAAGTTCAGTGAGGCGAGTATGTTGATGCTGAGAATTTTCTGAGAAGCAGGCAGGAGCATACTACCAGGCAACCTAAAAGGAGCACCATTTCTCTCAGAATTATTTTTAATAAAATACATCTTTACATTGATTTATCTATGTTTAAAACAGAGTTTGATTATTAATACGGAGAGTAATTTACAAAACATGTTCAATATGTCATTAGTGAAATACTTCCATTTTAATATACATCACCAACTGTACTGATTAGAATGTTCATTGCCCCTGCAGCTGCATAAACAGACATAATGCAAAATCCAATTGGCTGTGAGCAAGCAAACCCAGCAGGGTGAAAAAAGAGGCAAAACTACCTGGTTTAAAATGGCACGATTATAATAGCAATGTATAACTGATCAACATATTTGTTTTTTATAGTAACAAATAGCTTAAATACATACCATATTATTTGCTTCCTGCAACCAGTCAATGAGCTGTGGTATGAAGTCTTTTGAAGAAGCAATGTAACACAAATTATAATGAGATTTAAAAAAAAGATGCGTTTAATTACTCCTCAAACAACTGGCCACAGTTTTCCCTTGGTTACAATAACCACCATGCTCAGTATGCCACAAGCCATAGGGTGGTTCTGCAAATGCACATAACTAGATTCAGCCACCAAAGGACTGAATCAGAGGATAATTTGTACACACATATTAGTCAAGATTGGCCAGCTGCCACAGATGCTCTCATTCAGCCTTACTGACCAGAATCGCAAGCAAAACACTAGAGATAATTTAACTATACCAATGCAGTCATCCGCTGATAAGATTTTTATACATGCACAAAAATAATTAAGAACCAGCTACATGTGCACAAATGGGGCCGTGATACACTCTACATAAGCACTCAAATTTGGTCTAATACAAGAATTGTCCCAGTCATACTAAAAAATGTTTGGTCAAAGTATTAGATAAATTATCCAGCTAAAATATTTATATTAGTAGTTAAAGAATATAGTATACCAGTTCTTGCATAAAAAGTAACTTAGTGAAGAACAGCATATATTGTACCTTACCCCACACAGGCAGTGAGCCAACCATAAATACTGCAACATGAGCAAAAAAAATAAAATATCAAGCATTTTATTCTTAACGTTTTTAGCAGTTACTCTTTTAACAACATTAAAGTTTCAGCTTAAACTGCAATAAAACATTTTTTTTTCTGATTGATTTTCCTTATTTTGATTACGAAATCTAAAAAAATTATAAAACACTGTTGTTTTCTGCATACATGCTAAAGGACTATTAAAAAAACATTATTATTCAAATATGCTCCAAAAGCCCAATATTTTTGATTCTGTAACATACAAAGAAACTGAAAACTGCATGAATATTAAGATAATTACACTGAGCACCATTAGGCTTTGCTGAGTCAATTCCTTTTTTAAGGGTTACTTTGACCTTACGGGGAAAATACCAACAATTCCTAGGGATAGAGAGAAAGGCAGAATGACTAAATTCCCTTGGGAAAGGAGTCATAAAACAGAAGGTGAAGATTTGCAGATGCAGAGGTGGAATCCGTTCATGATATACTTTCCTATAGGAAAGAAACACCAGTTCACAAAGCAATAAACTAGATAGATCTACACAACCAGCACATAACAATGAAACTAGTATTTTGCTAACAATGTATACAATAAAGTACACCTTATTTGCACTGCACAAAGACTGCATGTCTAAGCAGAGATCTCTATATAAATCACAAAGTAAAAGTAGGAGATGTGACAAGCACACAGTGGGCTCTGTGCACACAGATCATAACAATTAGCCAGACTGAGAGGCAGCACACAGGGAAAGCATGTCCACACATATGGGGGGAAAGCATGTCTACACATATGGAGGGAAAGCATGTCTACACATATGGAGGGAAAGCATGTCTACACATATGGGGGGAAAGCATGTCTACACATATGGGGGGAAAGCATGTCTACACATATGGGGGGAAAGCATGTCTACACATATGGGGGGAAAGCATGTCTACACATATGGGGGGAAAGCATGTCTACACATATGGGGGGAAAGCATGTCTACACATATGGTGAGGATTTAAATTCCACTGCCGCACACACACTGAGTATCCAGCTGTACCTAAATGCACCAAGTCCCACCTCTCCAACCCCAGTGTAAGCACATCCAGTCCTACAATTACCCCCATCACTGCCTGTTCTGTGTACAAGCAGGAGTCTGTGCCCCGACCCTTACTGATGCCTTGGGTACAGACACATGAAAGCCCCACCACACCTTATCATGTCAGTCTTACAAGTCTCACTCCTTGCACACGTGTTCCCGGCTAGGTCCACAGCACACTCCCCTCCTTCCATAAGAATAAACACACACATAAGCGCATATATACATTACACACTCTCTCTCCCTCTCTCTCTATATATATATATATACACAAACCCACCAACACAACACATGAGATTAATCCCATAAGCAACCCCACCCTTCCCTACAACAATAGTCTAACACATTATTCATCCACTAGCGCAATTTATTTTACACAACTCCATGTTAGCGATATATACACACACACACACACACATATGTACATAGAGAGAGGTCCCCGCATATAGCGCATTCCTGTACATCCAGTTAGCGCATACATGCACATGCATCCCAACCTAATATCAGTTCTACGCTTTATTCTCCCGCTATGTTAGCCTCTTACCCCTGTCCTGGTCCCTGGGTCACTCCCTCTCCATCCCTTGCAGTCTCTCCGCCCGAAGCGCAGCCCCGACCCCCGGACCACCACATGCGCATGCGCAATAAGGGAATGGGGGGGGGGAAGAGTGTGAGAAGAAGAGAGTCACAATGCGCAGCGGCGAACTTGGCGGGGCACAAGGGGACACGGTTGGTATGACAACGGGCGCCATCTTGTGGCTGGCATTTAACCTGTGGGAAAGTCTTCTTGTAAATATGTAAAAAAGGGATAGTATTTATCATTGCCTTCAGTTGTAATACATGATGTGAGTGTAGTAGGCATGAATGCAGTTTTCTATGGGGGATTCTCCTTTTTTAAAAGCCAATAACAACCTTCTTTGTTTGAAAATTAGGAAAGGTTCAGAAAGGGTTTTGAATTTTTTTTTAGCAGATTCTTTAAGTGATTAAATTAACAGAACAAAGGACAGTAATCTTAGCATTATAGATTATGCTTTGTACTCCATTCTATAACTTCCTAAACAAAATGGCTACCTACCCATCCTTCTTATATCCAGATACAAACATCAATGCCTTTCATGCTTGATTCCAAGTACAATCCTGAGCTGAACTGTCATCAAGAATCCTGCCCCTTCAACCGGACAAATATGGCCCTGTGACGTTTTTACACACCTGTATATATAGGTGTGTATGCCCAGTGTGCCAAAAGTTTAATTGGACAGTACACAGAAGCCTATATATAACTGTCTAGCTGCTCTACATTTACTAAGCAGGCGAGGGCCTCCCACAGCAGTACTCTCTGTACCTCCTGTTGGCCCTTATGCTGGGTGCATATCTCAACAACAAATGTAGTCACTGTAGCGGCAATACCATACCTTCAACTTTCCTGAGGGAGGCAATAGGACAGAGCATACTGAGTACCAGTACTCAGATGTTCTGCAGAACCCCCAACTGTGCATTTACTCTCACTTATGTTTTAACATAGCCTTGTTCTGGTTCCCTATACTGGAGCAAGGCTGTCGTTCAACAGCATACTGTTCTTGTGTACATTAACACTAACTTCATCTTAATGGCCACTAAAAGTGCAAAATGTTAAAGAAAATGTTGGGGCTAGATTGATAGGGTAGGACACCAGAAGCACTATTAAATATGAAATACTATACTGCACTACTACAGTATAAGTTGTGCCCCAGTTAAAATCCTAAGAGAAATTATACCCCTTTCCCCCAATTAACTATCCACACACACCTATGTTCCTGACCAGCAGCTTTCTCCACTAATACTCCCGTTGGTGTCCATTCTAACTCTATGTAGCTCACCCTGAATGTATAAAAATCTTCATACTAATAACTAGATTGATCCTGGTTCTCAGGTATGATCTGCTGCTATATTATCAAGTGTTTTGAGGTGCAATGAAGAAGGATCTTATTTGAGTTTGCTGTTTTCAGTGTCAGTAAGTGTCAAAGCTGACAAATGAGACTCGAATATTATCAAGAGAAGATTTCAGAGAAAGAGATGGATCAATGCTGCCTTTTTATTCTGCTTGATCAGAGCACTTTACTTAGCACCTACTTTACAGATAACATGGGTCCATTCCATACTATTTTATGTGGCAGAAAAGAAAATGGCAGACCATGTTATTATTATATTAACATTATATTTTGAATTTTTACACATCTAAGGGGCTTTTAAAAAGAATCCTGAATCTAAGATGGGGATGAGGGACAATACAACTCAGAACAATAACATCACAAATGAAAATGAACAGGAGGACAATTCATTTTTAATTTCATCCCTCACACACACAAGAAAACTAAAGGGTAGGGGCTCATAGGTAGGGAAAAGCACCAGAATTTTCTCATTAGCACCATAACCTCAATGTGGCTATAGGAATATATATATATATATATATATATATATATATATATATATATATATATAGCCTGTATCAGAGTCATAAAGTGAGATACACTGATGTTTTGGTATATAAGATTTTTACATCTGAATAACTGCCACACCAATCCAAATGGAAATTTTATTTTTTTTTTTTTTTTTGCTTTACTGGTCCTTTAAAGAGTGTTACAAATTTTGTACACTTTTCAGTACAACAATGATGTGATCAAGTAGGGATCAACACTCACCTCATATTAGCTGGCAAAATCCATGCAATACCTGAAAACTACTTTGATGCAAGTCTTATCCCTAAACTAACAAATCTAGTTCAAATAATGATTAATAATATTCTAATGGCAGCAAGCAGAAAACCCCTTTCTTTCCTATTATTTCTAAACTCACCCACAGAGTGAAGGATATTAAACTGTAGGAACTCAGCACAGAATTATTGCCAAATGTAACTTTTGTAGTTACATTTGTAATTTTTCCATGACATCTTCGATTAGTGGGATTACTACTTTTTATATACTACCTAACTCACATTAATATTGCATTGTTATGTACCCCTTGATTTTTTACATTTCATGTTGATTTTCTTATAGTTTATGCATTGTTGAACTTAGGATTTTGGTACCAATTCTAAGGGGGTTATTCATCAAAGTCCGAATAGTCGCGTTATGGTGCGAATTCGCGTC
>WMED01028527.1:0-10435 GCA_019650415.1 Pipa parva | reverse complement strand
AGTGAGGCGAGGACTCCGCACCTCACTTCGCACTATCGTGAATTACCCCCATAGTGTATGGAAAATACTATGGATAGGCTAAATGTAGCGACCGCTATATTAATACTGCGCATTAACTTTTAAACAAAGCTCAGTACTTTCCATTTACTAGATGCTGCTTGAGTGCAGTAGCGGTTAGTTGTGTACCACTAAAGAAACTTGTATATATAGCCTTAATCGCTTTTATAATCCATTGATTGTTCGTTGTAATCTCCCTCTAAGATTGTGACTTTCAGATTCGTATTTTCTCTTTTTTTCTTGACGCAGTTACTATGGTTACCATGATGGAGAGCGGAACCTCTTCTGTAACTGCCGCCATTCTCCTGAGCGGCTGCCTGCTGTTCGTGCTGGTCAGCATGTACTACTACCATCAAGTCGGACGCAGGCCCAAGAAACTGTGAAACGGTCCTCTTTTCGCGGGCTCCCCAAATATCATTTTTCTTCCGAGGATCCGTTTCACGTCGGAAGTCCAATTCATTTAACGCCCGCGCCAGTCAGCCAAGACTTTTAAGACTTCCGGGCTGATGGCGTCACGCACACAAACACACATGTGGGGGCAGGTCCTGGGGTCTCTGCAAACCGCAGCCGGAACCTGACAGACTTCGGATTTGCGTGGGACGCTGAAGCATGTATCATGCACGCTGAGAGTTTGCAATTACTGGTCTTTCTGTGTACTCCGTGTAACTCTGTTAGATTGGCCAGGCGGCCCAGCATGCTCCATTGGGATAAGTTATTTGAAGGTAGTTGAAAATTAGTACTTTATTTTGTCTTCTAGGTTGCTTTTAAACAATCCCAATTCACCTAATTTATGCTTTAATTCCTTCTGGTATATTTCAGTACTTTTAAAACATTAATGTAAATAGATGTCTGTTCCACCAGGCGGCAGCATTGTGCTCCCCCCCCCCCCCCCCCCCCCCCCCCCCCCCCCCCCCGCACCTTTCCGAGGGGAGTGGCTTGTAATTCCCACAAAGGGAATAGAAGAATGGAGACCACCTTAAATGAATAACCAATAATTCCACGGAGAGGCTTCATTTATATCATTGAAGCAGCACTGTGGAACCTCTTGTTACTATGTCTTTGCTTTTCCTCCGCTAAGTGTAGCTTTCCAGGCTGTTGCTGAACTGCGACTCCGTGTTGCTGGGATCTCAAAAGCTAAAGTTCAGCGACAGCCGGAAATAACCATAGCGGAAGCGCAACCATTTTTTTTTCTCTCCCATAAACAGAACTCTGGATCAGTCATCCCGGCAGATTTTAGAAGTCTGGTTGAGCAGTCTTAATTATTTTTTTTTGGTTGGAGCTGTTGATGAAAACCTTGGTAGGGATGTTTCAAGGTCTAGTGTTGGATACTTTTAGAAGGTAGACTCTTGTCTTGAGTTGACAGAGCTTATTATAACTTACACAAAGCCTCAGTGAATTATCTACGTGTCGACCGTCTTAAAATGCATGAGAGAGTGGAGTTACGGTGGGAGTAAGATTAAGATGGGGGGATGTAACCGGTGTAGACATAATTGCATAGTTTTTTGTTTTGTTTGTCTGTAGGGAAAGAAATGGAAAGATGGACTTTAGGTAGAAGAGGAGATCTAGTTAATTAGGATCAACAGGTTTGGCCAACCATCCTTAAAGTCTTCTTGGAAGATAAATTCCCCCGTTGCCGGGCATCTTTGATGGTTGTTCAAAGATGCCCGCCGTGCGATACTTGCTAGTTTTCATAATTTACGTGTCCTTTGTTTCCCAATGAAAGACCTCTATGCCATACCAGCCTGTGACTTGCTCTTGGCACCTGGGTAACTATGGGAGCATGTGGCTTCTCTGAGGCATTTAAATGGTTCCACCACTTACCTTTTGACGATATCAACATTCTAACAAGCCACGAACACAGTCTCCAAAATGACAACCTCCCCAACTGCCGTTTCCCTATGGGGATAAACCTATTGTTACTGAGGGGATGGTTAAAGAAAGTTTTTATGGAATAGAAGGAAACCAGAAAGTAAGTCTACCGCCACCTTTGTATTTTGCTATTCTTGTGGTCACTGTGATCTTGTGATATTTTTTTATATATATATATATACATATATAATATATATTTTATTTTCCAGTTGTTCTTTCAAAACTTAATACCTCAGTATCTTCCATAATAAAATTATGCATTTGAAAAATGTCGACTTCTCATGATATCATAGACGTTTACGCTCCAACTTGTTTACACTTCCGCTTAGTTGACGCTGGAATATTTGTCATTTTTTAGGTCCGACCTGGTATTTATATTTTGTGGATTATTGCGCTAGCGCAGTATTGAATCTAATAAGTAATATAAACCCTTTAGTAAAATGAATGTAGATGAGATTTAAATCTTAATACCATAAAGTAAATTTCGTGTTGCGCCTTCCCAGACCCACGTCTGTTTTTTGTTTTTTTTTAAGACAGAATCTCAATCATTTTTACAATTTCATTTTTTTTTTTTTAACAGAAATTAGAGATAACAAGATGTACCCCTATCCCCCCCCCCCCCAACAATTGAATTACAAATTTCCAATTCTAGAAAAAAAAACATTTAAACAGTAGCAAAAATACCACAGGACGTTAGCGTAAGTATTGAATAGAAACAAAGTTTTACAATTACAAAATCGGTTTTCGATGATAAACTTTCCATAACCTGGAGTCGTTTCTCTTGGGTTTTTAGGAAACCAACACACCGGTGTTTATCCCCCCTCAAATCTTCCAAATCTTACGGTTTCGAAAGTTCCTAAATTGTTCAACAGAATTAAAACTTATTTTCCCCCATTCGTATTAAAAATATTTCACCCGGCAAACTGCGCAGCTCAGAAACACCGCATGATCTCTGCAATATGGATTCACATTTTTACGCATTACAAATGTATTACAAATAGGACGCTGGTCCTAAATGGATGGTGAGGTTTAAGGATAATGTAAGCACAGAGCAGCTGTCCCAAGTGTGCAATAAATATAGTAAAAACTGCATTATTCGTCAATTCTCATTTATAATCTGGAAAGAGTTCATAATTCCTTTAAATGTATTTGACATCTGCAGAATCTACAGGATTTGTATAAAGTACAAAGACTTTATGGAACAGTCCAGCTCAAAATAAAAAAAAAATACTTTTATTGTTAAATAATATTATGCTAATAATCATGTTATTAAATACAATTTATTATCAATTTTTTTTTATTTTAAAGTTAAAACTCTTACCTATAAAGAAATGCTATACAGCACTTCCGTGTCGCATACTCCATCTTCAGAAACTGCGAGTCTACGGCGCCCGTATCAGGCGGTCCCTCTCAGCCACGCTTCTAGTGAAGCCCCACATCGGCACTTCCTAGAAGTCACATGGGAGAGTGTGCGCGCGATCAATGCGTCCTCCCTGGATGCAACACGGAAATGCTGTCTAGCACTTTTACAGGTAAGAATTTTAAGTTTTTTTTTTTTTAATTAATAAATTGTATTTAATAAAAGTTGGTAATTAGCAGATATAAATAAATGTTTTGTTTTTTCTTTCCATTTTTGTTTCATATTCAAAACAATCATGACAAGGGGGAATGATCCCGGTAGAGAAATCTGGCAGTGTTGAAAATTCATGATGGATGGTTTAAAAATATGAATAAACAGGGGCGGGTCTGATCATGCTAAAAAAAAATGTAAGTTAGTTTATCGTTATGACCTAATAAGAGTACAACAGACATTAAGGGAAAAACTCCCTTTGCAGATTCTGCAGAATCTAAATACTTTCTGAGAATGGAGGAGAGTCCTTTTGCAATTGTAAGATCGCTAATCCTTGATTGACAGTTAATCTCGCGTTTAGATTTGCACAGTGTTCTGTAACATGAAAGTGCTTTTTAATGTTCAGATAATGCAGTTTTTGTGCTGTTTTGGCCAGCGGCATTACTGATCTGTACATTACATGAATAAAATAGATATTTCTGAAGAATGCTGCTTTATGAATTTGTAGATAAAATAACTAGAACTGCAGTCTCTTCCTGCTATATCGAAGGTTGTAGTTCAGCAACACCTGGGCAGTTTTTGTGTGTCCTGGGGGGGTTGCCTCTCCATTATTGATTAATTGAGCCTCGGACGGAAAAGTCTGCATTGATGAGGCTTTGCAGGTGTTACTAAAAAAAATCTATTTCCCTGCAATATGAAAAGCTCAGGAACTCTGCTGCAATTTAATTAGCGGATCTCAGGTTAAGGCATCTTCTTAGCATTAAAAAACCTCTTCTGTGTAGAATATATGTGTTAGGCACGGGTGGAGGGGTCAGGGGGGCTGATCTTGTGAAAATAATTGTTTAACACATTAAAAAAAAAAATGCATATGGAGATTTTTAACGCCACTGCCGCTTTAATTCAGTCTCTTGACCAAAGTCATCTCTCCCGCGTTCTGAAAAACATTTTTTCCATTTGAATAAAAAACAAAACAAAATCCTCTAATCTGATTAGTCTAGGAATGACCGGACATTAGCAGAGTCCATCCTGCAGCTGTCAATGTTGGAATATAAACTGATTTTCTACCCGTTCCATTTCTCTTTAAATTTAAGGCACAGAAGAATTTTCTTCCACCTGTCACATCTGATAAAGCATTCATGGGAGTGTAATATATATATATTAGTGTATATATGTGTGTGTGTGTGTGTGTGTGTAAACTAGTGCAAGTCCCTCCCGTTTTTTCACTAGCCGTGCAAATTAGATACAATAGTAACCTGTGCCTGAACTGCAGACAATCTGATGTCCTAAAATACAAATGTAAAAAAAAAAATCGGACTCGTTTCATTCCAAATGAAGTTTTTGCTACGGCGGGAAAAATTTCTAAAATCTCTTCTAAAAGAACTGTCTTTAGTTCTGTTTTTGCACAGTCTTAGAGCAAAATCCTGGGGCAATCAGAAATACGCAGTAGTCATCCATCTGAAGCACGCATGGAAATCCGCAAGCCCCAGTGCATTATGCAAAAAAAAAAAAAAAAAAAACGTGAAATGTGCAGGTCTTTTTGAACGGTTGCGTTGGCAGCCACAGGAATATGCAAAATCCTTGTTGCTTTCCACTATACCTCGGGTCACTTGAATTGGTGTAGTTCAAAATATCTTGTAGGAAAATTCTAGCGAATTTATTCATCTCTGTTTAAGGACGCCAGTCTCTACAGTTGATGAACTTCATTTGGAACTTGCTGAAGGTTTAGAGAGGCCAAATCCAAGGTTGCCTGTTAGAGAAACGCGTTGGGTCTCTCCTGGTCTGGTGAATATTCACTGTTGGTCTCATGGCGTTAAAGAGAAGAATGAACGATTTCTTAAAGGACAAATGTATGATAAATCTGAGCCTTCTTACTCTTGTTAAATCCATGTTTCACAAATCTGTCTTTATGATTAAAATTGTTGTGAACAGTGCACACTGCGCACCATTAGCACGTCCCAGACGGTGTACCAGGGATCATAGGTAACATTCTGATTAGGGAAATAGGAGTTTTTTGGGGGGTTTTTTCTGCATTTGATGAGGGATTTACTGTAACCCCAGACAGTACGGCACATCACATTCTTCCCTGGGAGAACGTTTTAGTTAATCGATCCCTCGAAACAGGCACATGGCAAACACCATCGACAAGAGCTGTCAATTAGAAAATGAGAAAAGTTAGGAGCATTCCAACCAACAGGGGGCAGCAATGCAGCACACAACTAACTGATGTCGATCCATTGCACATATTCCATGTCCTGTATAATGTATGTATGTATATTTGTATCTATAAAACGCCACAAAGTTACGCAGTGCTGTACAATCCACAGATATTATTAGTAGAAACACTGAGAGTTCTTTGGTGATCTTAACTGCTTCCAGCATCTTCTGATGGGAATTCTGGAAACTAGTTTAGGACAGATATATACTGTATATATATATATAGTACCGGTGTACAGCAGTAGTGCTGTATACACCGAGGTCCCGCCAGCATCCCCCCCCCCCCCCCCCCCCCCCCCCCCCCCCGCCCCCATATGACCAAAGCTCCGCACCTGCCCCACCACCACCCCACCGGGCCATGGAAAGCTGGTCTTGCTTAAAGCTGGTCCCTGGTGCAAAAAAGGTTGAGGACCTCTGCTCTAGTCTGTGTCCAGTCTCATACACTCCTATTACTTATTATTTTCCTTACTAACTAATTAATGGGCGTTATTTAAAAACACAGTGCAGATTTTTCCCAATTGTGGTTATCTATTTAGTAATGAAAGAGATTTATTTCCTTTTAATTATTTTATCGCACTTAGACCAGTGATGTTGAACCTATGGGCACGCGTGCACTCGGTGCCAAAGAAGTTCGCCATCACTGCACCAGACTGATCAAAGCTAATTGCTGATTTCTACATATATATTTCTACATATATATCGTATAATAGCACGGACATGCGTCATATTATCAATCCACAAAGAGCTTGCTCTGACCAGGCGCAGGGCCGCAGAGCTAGCTGTCAGTGGCGCCGCAGACCGGCTGAAAAACCCCAACGGCTCGGTCCTGGTCCGCGGACCGGCGGTTGGGGACCTCTGGACTAGAGGACCCAGTGTAATTCCTTTTACTGATCAACTTTATCTGTCCAATGAATGAGAGTTCCCAGCAGCATGTGTCAGGCTGGAAATGAAACAGAATGCTGGGATTTGTAGTTCAGCAACAGCTTGTGTGCTGTTCTACACCTTTATTGCTGGGGGGGGGGGGGGGGGATGCTATTGCTTTATAAGTTTTACAGTAGACTCTACCAGCAGTCTCAGCTGAATACAGCATCGCAACACAGTTAAATGTGAGGACCTAATGTAATTGTGCGGAATGATGTATATAGTTTTTATATCGGCAAACGCAGAGGTCGAAAGCCATTTAACCAATAAAGATTTTGCCTCCAATCACCCGGGAACTTCCCCGGTTTTGAATTGAAAAGCAGCAGATGGCGTCACCACATGAATTTTAATGACTGATTACTTTATAAATAAAACAAGATGCAGAAAAACCTTTTTTTATTTAAATAGATTTTTACTTTTCCTTTTTAATTAATTAAAAAAACAGTAACTTTTTTTTTTTTTTGTTTGTTTGTTTGTTTTCTCTCTGCTGGTTGCAGCCAAATTGTGCTTTCTGGGTCACTTCATAAATCTCTTTTATCATTTAAATTTCCGTAGGATCCAATACTGACTCCAGCTGGGGGAGGGCTTGCTTACTTAAACGGATGAAAAATGCCTGCAACCACCACGAGGACAAAACAAAAATCAAACTTCAATATAATAAAAAATGATGAATTAAACTTTAAAGACGGCATTTTTCCCGGGACGGCGTCTGAATCGCATATGCCAAACTAAATGCGTATTTTATTTTTACCCCTTTTCCTGCTGAAACTGTTCCTTTTAAATCCTGAGAACTGTAACTATTCGGGGTAAAGGTTCCATAAGAATATCATGACACGCTAACCTGACATTCTGTTGTGTTACGGTAACTATGGTAACCTTTGAATTCGGTTTATTTATTGACGCTGCGTGTCGTACATTTACAAAAGCACGGGCTCTGCCGATGTGACTTGGATTCTGTAATTAAATTAACCCAATGTATATCGCTGATGGAGTAACAATATATTCATTTAGATGTCTCTCTCACCTCTATAGCCAACACACCAATGGCCAGGGCCCCAGCGATGTACACGTACGGCTCCAATGAATTCAGTATCACAGAGTAGCATCCCTGCAGGGAAAAATAATATATATATATAAAAGATGGGGATGGTCTGTAGTGGTCGCTTCATTTTTTTTTACAAGCGACGGTGTCAAACATTTGCTACATCAACATGTTTACATCGAAATCCTGTTACAATTATGATGTCATACAAGTCCCTGAACTTCCAGGGCAGGTTGGGGAGGGGGAGGTTGTACGAAACAGCCCTGTTTAAAATGCGCAGAGATAATAGACTGAGGAAAGATTTTAGGGAAACGCGCGCCATCTGTGTTTTAGGGTGATCGGTCAAAGGAAAAAAAAAAATCCACAATCCTGCCAAAATACAAACGCTGACAGAACATAATAACTCAATTACTGTACTAACAAAAGATATCCTCTACCTCTTCAATAGGAAGGTGAAATGGGAGGCAAAGTCTGAAGCCTCTCCTTAAAATAAAGATTTATTTGTTCACTGTTTAAAGCCTCTACGTATTGCTGCAATTCACAGTAGGGGGGGGGGGGCTTATTCATGAGATTCCAAACAGTCGAGTAAATGTCTGAAATCTCATTCCTTCGCCCCTTCCCTATCTTTGTGTATTCAGCAAACTCTATTTGGTGAACTTACGACCAATTTGAACGCTTACGGCGGCCATAGAATTACCGAGCGCTTCACACCAATTTGCAAGCGAGTGCTCCGGTAACTTGCCTAATCATCGAGCGTAGCAGTCTGTCAAAGTAGCGAATTTGCCAAGGCATACTGTGATGCTCCCACTAATTTTACTTCACCAGATTAAAGTGGTGAATTAGGGGGCCGATAGCAGGGCTCCCTATTCTCCGACTGACTATGCTGCAGTTCTCTAGAAACCCCAATCGATGCGGTTTGCTTCTCGGCTAAGGGAACCCATCGCTTAGTGAATAAGGAGTAGAGAATTCGCACCCATCGGAACGTAGTGACTCAATGTCATCCTAATTCACTTTGACAGTCAAATTCTCAAATATCTATCTAAAGCCATCTACCATTGTAGACCAGGAGAATTTGATTGACAAAAAGGTGTGCTCAATGATTGGCTCACAGACACCCTCCCTTCCTGATCAATTGGTTTATATCATTATCGAAGAGCTAAACAGTAGCCTGCCTGAAGCCCCAACCCTCTGATTTGTAGGACTGTTCCCTCTCATACACTTACTGTGCTGTAAGTGTATATATGTGTCAGGAGCATGCCTGTAAGGAATAACACTCTTCACTCGTCAAAATGGCGCCCATCTGATATGAGTAATGACAACTGAAACCCTGGTCAGTTCAGAACATGACAACTGCTGGTATGACTATACACTGTGCCTTTAACCTTTTTGGCCTATTTAATAGGATATTTTACTTTCAAGAGACGAAAATAGAAATCTTGTTTCTACTGCGTTACGCAATGGATCTCCAGTTCCACTCTCTTGTATTTCCTCCAAACCTCTTGTAGCTCAATGTCAATGACGAACCATATTTCCAGCTCTTGGCCACTGGAGGGCACTGTTACATTGTAGTCTAAGGATAATATTTGCCTTTGACAACGGCCGAGGAAGTTAGTCAATTCCCAATCATATTTATGGAAACAAACTATAGAGTGACAAAGTCCTCAGCACAGAACTGAGACATTGTTTTTTTCTTTAGGAAAATTAAGCAAGTGGGGTGGAGTCAAGAGATGATAGAGGATAATGTTATAATATTACCTGTCTGTTCTGGAATATCTCTCGTCCTGCTAGGCATTCCTCTTTGCTTATGATTTCACCGGTCCTGGTCTGGATTTCCCGCTTGCAACAGGCTTCGGGAACTGCGTTGTGCGGGTGCTGAGATCTGAAGCGATGAGCATCCTCAAAGTCATCTGGACCATTTACTCCACAGCAACCAAACTGTAAATGAGTGATGGAGAGGTAATTCATTATATGGGATGACAAGATGGAGGGAGGATTGAGTGGAACAGTCAAAAATACCAACACTGGTAAACTGTGTAGTTTCATTTAGACTAAACCATAGTTTAACTAAAGCACTGGCTCATCCAAACACTGATATTATTATAGAACTTCATACCCTAACATGTTCACCACAATCATGGTGAGATTCCATGCTCTAGGCTTGGCATACTCGTAATGATGATGGGATTCCATGCTCTAGGCTTGGCATACTCGTAATGATGATGGGATTCCATGCCCTAGGCTTGGCATACTCGTAATCATGGTGAGATTCCATGCTCTAGGCTTCACATTCTTGCTGCAATCATGATAGACTTTTTATGCCCTAGTACTGATGCACTTACTGTAATCATGATGGAATTCCACGTTGATGAAAAGACCTCTGTACTATTGCCCCCTTGATAATGCCTCTTCACTTCCTTGGTAAAGAAGTCCCTGGTTAACTACAAATAAAGCAGGGAGAGATTCCTGGTTAATGTCAGTGCTGCCAGCAGTAAAGATGTTAAGGTTGTGAACATACAGGCAATATTTTTCCCAGCAATCCTTCAAATTCCTGTAACAACACAGCAGGAAGCAGCGTCCATGAATGCACAATTAGCCTATTAACAATAGTTTGTACTTGGATCTATGGAGAGTGGGGAACGCGTCTGATTCTTCCACTTCATGAGAATATTTAAATGTGATGCCCCAACTTCCTGTGAGTGTTAAAGGCATAGTGGCACTCAGTGCCGGCTCTACCATTAGGCAGAGTAGGCAAATGCTAGGGG
>WMED01028523.1:0-10435 GCA_019650415.1 Pipa parva | reverse complement strand
ATGGCGATATCTGGCGATATTAGTGTTATAGAGGATATCGACTTTAGTAAATATGCCCCAATTGTATTTAAAGAAAAATATGATATAATGGGAATAACAGAAACATGGCTGGGATATACATTGTTCAGAAGGGACCATAAATATTGGAAATGGGAAGGAGTTTGCCTTTATGTGAAGTCTTGCCTAAGGCTAGGTTTACACTAGGGTTTTATGCACAGCACTCATATGTTATAATGAGTACAGTTTTTTTTTAAATATTGTGGGAATGCAAGAAATACCTGTAGTCTTTGTGATTTGTGCAAAAATATTTGCAAATGGATAATTTTGTGATCATTTTTACCACAAATAATATAATAGAAATTGATTGAAACTTTGCACAGAGTTGTAATGTATATAATGTAACTTAATGTCAGAAATGCAGGTAAAAGGGTTACTTTAAAAATGTGTACAATAGATTATTCCAAAGCAATTGCAAAATATGTAATATTTAAAAAGAGTATAGCTGCTACTATTAATGATATGTAATGCTTGCATTTGCACACCGCTCGTCACTTCTGCCAGCTGATTGCCAGCAGGCACTGAGGAAACTTTGCTCTCTTAATTCTTTCAGGATGGGTTGGCCAATCCAGAGCCACTGACGTCATCCAGCAGATTCAAAAGGCTGAGCACTGCTGGGAGTGATTCCCTTCAAGCAAGTAGGAAGTTTTCTGTTTGGCATTCTAGAAGCCATTTTCTTTATCCTGTTTTTCAAGTCTCTGTTTCAGCTTCTTCAGCAGCATGTCTTCAGCCTTCTGAATGTCAGCTCTGCAGAGCAGTGTTTCATATATTCAAGGAATATCTGCATGTCTGTTTCCAGTACTTCTTTTTACTTGCTGCTCTATGTGTTTGGTTTGCTGATCTGTACTTAAAGGTACGCCACGCTTCATGTGATCCTGTGAGTTGTAGTTCTTCAATTCCTGTGTCTACCAATATCTTCAAGTGTTTCAAAATTATGCTACGCTTCATGTGATCCTGTGAGATGTAGTTCTTCAGTTCCTGTGTCTACCAATATCTTCAAGTGTTTCAAAATGATGCTATGCTTCATGTGATCCTGTGAGTTGCAGTTCTTCAGTGAGTCGCTTCACAGTTTGCAGCTTCATCTTCTGGTTAGTACAGCACCAATGTGTTTTCAGCATCTGCCCTTCCTAGCTTCTCTCTAGCAGTGTGTGTCCCTTTACTGGTTCTAGCTGCTTCTACGGGGAGCTACATGTTACATGTCAATGTGTGCCCAGGATTGCTGTGAATGACTGTCCGATTATGATGCACTGTTATGATCTCTCTATGTTACAGCTCTTCTGCTCCAAGTCTCTGCCAGATTTTCCATATGAATCTATCCAGCTGCCTCCAGTGGGAGGTTACTCTGAGAGTCACGACCTGGGAGGTGCCTGTTGCAAAGGCCATACACTCTTGTGGGGGTTTCAGAGTGAAGATCTGGCCCTCCTTAGACTCTGTGCCTCAGTGTTAACCTGTGCCAATTCCTGCTGTGGTATGAAGGATCCGTCTTTACCCCTATGATCACTATGTTTTAAAGTCTTTGGAATCCTTCATGTTTGTAAACCTTAGCCTTCCAGAGGTGTACCTCCATATTCCTATATTTTTTACCTGCACATTGCCTAGTACCTCCAGTGGTGTACCACTCTGCGCTTGTTTCCAGTATACCTCAGTGCTTTCAGAGGCGTAACAGGTTCTGGGTGCACTATAGTACCTCTACTGGTGACCCAGTTGCCTGTGGTAATCCCTTCCTTGTTACATGATATTTGCGATTTTGTTTTTCACTAACAAATATTATTGCATCCTTATACTAATCTCATTGTTTCATGTTGCTTTCCATTTTTATGATAGTAGAAACCTGATAAATATTGCTTATTCATAATGATTATGGGTCATACGGATGCATGAACCTGTAAATAGTGGCTGTGAATGAACACAGTATTCTGTGTACCACTTATGTTGAGTCTCCATAAACAGTATTTCAATTTTGCATGACAAAGAAAAAGACAATATCTTCTAGAACCATGTTTTAGATAAATGTGAATAAAAGTTGATACTTTTGAAATTGCTTCAAATGCATTTACAGTTACAATATATGTAAAGTACCATAGAAAACAAAAAGTCTGGCCAAGGTCTGTTAAATAACATGCCTGCTATCAGAAAAGATAAGAACAGACAGAAAGTAATACAATTCATGAGTTTAAATTCAATGTTAAATTCAAAGATAACATTCTTTCAAGTCTTGTATTTGAATAACTGTCATGACAATCTAAATGGGAATTTTTTTGTGTGTGTGTGTTTCTGGTGCTTTAAAAAAAACTCACATCATTTTCAAAATCCATGATATGGACTTACAAGTTTAGTTCTGATAATTATAATGATGGTGTGAAATAGTATCTGTGAATTGTGAAGAATAGTTCATAAGCCTAGATTTCCAACCAGTTCCCTTGCCCCATCATTCAAGCCTGGTTATTGTGCAAAGAAACTACCAGTGACTGTGCTAGGGTGAGCCTACTACTCTCTATTACAGGTGCTAACTTTGCCACTAATCTACTGTCTAGAGTCACACAAATACTTTCCACTTAGGGAACTTCTTTTAGGATCTCAGTGGATACACTCATCCTAGCGTGTAACCCTTTTCTCCTTCAGTTACCTCTACCCTTTCTACACTGCCCCCTTCTTGGTGTCTAGACCTAAGCCAAACCTCTGATAATCTCAGAGAGATATTTTTTTCTGTCTCTTTGCCAGAAATTAACTAGAATTACCTTTTATACAAAATATAATAAAGAATTAGCTCAAATAATGAGAATATGTGCCCTTTAGCAGGCTTTTATGGTGTTAAAAAAAGCACCAGTGGTATGCAGTATTTTTATTACATTCATTTCAAAATGAGCAAAAAACAATTAGAGCCCCAACTGTTCATGGACCAGAGGCACAGCCAGCAAACATAGCAAAAACAATGAAGACAAGTACAACAACAGAAATGTGAACAAAATTGAGCCCTTTTTGGTGTAAATATAGTCCCATGCATCAGATGGAAGTGTGGCAGCGCTGGAGAGAAAAAACAGGAGAAAGGGCAGAAAAAAGCCCCTAGCGTAATATTGTCAGATGATAGTGGTCGTGATGAATAATTGATATAATCCATAAATGATTATTAAAATCACTATAGTGATGTCGTGAGTAATTAGAGTTTTGGAGCTAAAGGGAATTGCACAAATGTGGATTAGATCATACGTGTGCTATTATCCTTATGCAGATTCAGGTGCTGGTATTGTGCTGGAGGAGTGTTTGACACCCCACTAGTGGTTTTGCACTCACCAGATGTAGTATAGTGCACACCTTTGTTGTTCCTTTTTGGTGTGTAGGTTTCATAGGATGTATGCTAGACAAGAGCATCCCACCCAGGGTTCTAAAAAGAAGGGCTAGGAAAGTCATTCATATTCTAACTTGAATAAAGATACTGTTTTAGCTAAAACAAACAAAACATCCATTATTGTTTTATCAAACGTAATTAATGTTTAGGAGGACATCATCTTTAATTAAATTGTGAATCTTCATTCTCTCAGTACATATCCTTTAGAGTGATCCAAACAAATCTCATATTATTTACATGTAAATTTGCATCCATTCTTTTTCTTTTTTTAATAAAATTGAAAACCTTTTTTATAAAGTAAAAAAAGCATTGTAATTTAATTATTTTGTTAATGTGTTTAATTATATTTTGAATATGTTAATAACAGCTATTACTTTATGCTTTTTTTATTCACTGTTTTGAAAAATAAAAATTAGACCATCATTAATTCAGCATTACACAAAGAATACAATTTTATTTAAAAAATCCTGGAAATCTTTTTTTAATTAATTAATTTTTATTTTAATTATTATGTTTTTTTAATAAACAAAAACCTTGGAAAAAAATTACACAATAGTTATTTAAATAATGGTAAATCTAATGAAAGTGATTAGGCTCTAAACTAAAAAAGCAAATATTAGTTTTAAAGATGTCTTCTAATAATTAAATGTGAACATTAAATATTAAAAATGAAATATTTACATATTTAATATATCAATACATTTAAAACCTAAAAAAAAAATAGATATTTATTACTAATATTTTGCAAGTAAAATTTTGTGCTGCTTGTATTGTGTAACCCATATTTATAAATACAGATTGCTATATCTGTATACACATGCTGATTAAGAGGACATCATATGACATCAATTGTTAGTGCTCTGCAACAACAGGTTACAAAAATTAGTTTCTTACATTTAATTTTTTTTATTTGTTGTTTGTTGACAATGCTTTTCATAATTTATTTTATGTAGCCTGTCAGTACATGCTTAAAATAACACAGTAAGATACGACAACAAGTTTTGTTTGTTTTTTTGTACACAGGAATGTAAAAAGAGAAAGTTGTTCCCAGCATTTTGTTACCACAGGGAAAATGTCTCATCTTACTTGTCCTTTTATTTTACTCCCCTAACGTTAGATCTCTTTCCCATCATAAAATTATGTGGTGCAGATTTTCTAACAACCATTATGTATGTTATTTTGCTTTTTTACAATTATTTAGCTGTAGGGGAGCTGACGTTGCCCTTAACACTTTGTGATATTATTTATGTAGAATTCTAGCATAGTGAGTTACAGTATTGTTTAATAATGATGATAATTTATCTGCATGTCTATGAAAAAAATACTAACAACACATTTTGGCATTCCAAAATAATCTCTATTGCATCCATAACAGTACAGCTTTTTGGAGAAACTTTAAATGAATATCTTGCACCATACATCCTGTAATCACTGCAGGTACAGTGTAGTTATCAAATTTTAAAATGGTAACTGTATCTCTATCCCCATTTTGGAAAAATTTATTAAAGTCAGAAAGACCACTCTCAAGGGGGTTATTCACTAAAGTCTTAAATGTTGTGTATAGGTGCGAATTCGCCAGATAAAGACACTCGCAATAGGCTGCTACTGTAGAAGTCATATCTTTATAATGAGAATATTGTCACAGTCGCGACTTTATTATGGGAAAATGGTCACAATCTTAACACTAAAAAATTGTTGTGACTTTACAATGGGGAAATCTTTGTAGATTTACTATGGGAATCCGCTGTTTGCGAATTCGACAGTCGAATTCACACCTTAGTGAATAACCTGAGTCTTTCTGAGTTTATCATGCGAGATACCATGTTATTCCTGCAAGATTACCATGCAACTTTTTCTATCTCGATTTTTGGATGGAGAAGTAGTCATACTTTACATTAGTAGAAGGGCTACCTTTTTTATCGAAAAATCAAGATTGAAAAACTGGTGCAGCAATCTCATGCGATAAACTTAAAAAGACTGAATGCAGTCTGAGTTCAATAAATTTCTGACT
This sequence comes from Pipa parva, assembly GCA_019650415.1. NCBI lineage: Eukaryota > Metazoa > Chordata > Amphibia > Anura > Pipidae > Pipa > Pipa parva. The sequence continues at coordinate 5,021 of WMED01028523.1, read as the reverse complement.
TTTGTTAATTTAAGGATTACAATAGTAATGACTAAAATGTTCCTTTATTGTTAATATTATAATGAAATTGTTTTTCACATATATACAGTTGTATTATCACAAATGAATTCATTGGTTTAACTATACAAACAATAGTTTTTTTTCTCATATTTTGTCATTTGGAATATGACAATGCATATTATGCTAGTTGGAGAAAGCTTCAAATGTCAATAAATGCAAGTTTTTCGGACATCATTTTCTGCTGTGATGTATTTAATTTGAATTCATAAAATTACGAATACATTAGTGGTTGCATATTTGAAATACACTGCAATCTTGAAATCAGGCATCTGATGACAAGTGATCAATGATATGGAAATGAAATGGACATGATATTATTATATTGCTAATATATAATGGCGCTTAAGGATAGCAACTGGTTAATTATATAGAGCGTTAATTCTCGATAATATGAAATGGTTTCGGTATTAAAGGTCACTTTCTAATGTTAGCATGTTGACTCGGCCATTGTATACTTAACCTCTGATCTCTAGAGGGGCAGGGTGACCTGCCCCCATAGGCAAGATAAGGGAACCGCTGAGCTAAAGAGTTTCAACTGGTATAAAACTGTGGTATTATGTTAATAAAATCTAGAAGTGCTTTCACTGACAGAAGTGTCTGTGATTCATTTCTCCTAAGTAAGGCCTAACTTATTAAACTAATTTGGACCCGAGCAGGAAAGGGAGGCCAATTTCCACATCAATTGCCTTATCATCATCTTCCAGATGTATCGAAATATAGACAGACAGACAGACATACAGAGTTTTGTTTTATGGTGGCTCAATATCTTGCATTGCCACATAATTTTTATATCAGTACTATAGTTACATTTTTTCCCTTAAAAGTTTTGGGCATTTGCAAACAACCCAAAAGCACTTGCTGATTTAATTTCCAAGGAATATCACATGAGATGCTGGCACTGATATTTGAAATACACTGCAATCTTGAAATCAGGCATCTGATGACAAGTGATCAATGATATGGAAATGAAATGGACATGATATTATTATATTGCTAATATATAATGGCGCTTAAGGATAGCAACTGGTTAATTATATAGAGCGTTAAGCCCATCTGAATGACCACTTTTCACTTTTTTTTTTTTTTTTTTTTACTTCCTTTGATTTTTTAATCTTTTGCAAAAACTTCACATTTCCTCAGTCTGATAAGCATGGTCATTTTATAAGCTGCATATACACTATTCAGATAATCTAATATTTAGATTCAGTGTTATACAAAGATGTGTATTAAATTTATGGAACATGCATCTACGGCACAATTTATTAAACTCTGAAAAGCCGTTTCGGCTTTTCCGAGTTTAATCGCGAGAACACCCTGAAGTTTCTCACAGTAAGTATCTTGAGATTTGCTTAGATTGATACTTGCCGTGAGAAACTTTTTCTATTGAATTTATCCATGGAAAGGGTAGCAATACATTATAGCTGCCTTTCCATTGATGTATTCAATAGAAAAAGTTTCTCACGGCAAGTATCAATCTAAGCAAATCTCGAGATACTTAGCACGAGAAACTTCAGAGTGTTCTCGCGATTATTAAACTCAGAAAAGTGAAAACTGCTTTACAGAGTTTAATACATTTCCCTCTTTAGATTTTCTGTAAGACACTCTCTGATTATACAGCTGATCCATCAGGGACCCTGTCCAGTGCCGGCTCTGCCATTAGGCAGATTATGCAAATGCTGGGGGCGCCCCTAGCTTTTTTTTTTTTTACAGTGCCAGCCAGCTGGTAGGTTACTGCAAGCACAGTTCAACTTTAAAGTAACCTCCCAGCTGGCCGGGGGGGCGATGGGGGTGGGGCAGCACGGGATGGGGGGGCGCCTAGGGCTCTGCTTGTCCACTTTACTAAGTTTTGGTTTATGAATAAACAGTTACAGTCTGTGGGATAGAGAGTCTCTCATAGCTTTCCAGTTACCTTTACTGACATAAGGTAGATCAAGATATAAACATATTGGGGGGAAATATTAAAGGGTAAAAATAGTAACTTATTTTACTATTATATAATTATGTAATGTTGATATAATTAATGTTATTTTTGCTGCCACTACTGATGAAAATGAGGGTAGGTGACCTGTGGTTTCTTTAAATTTTAACATTTTTACCTGCAGCTTCTTCTGAGGATGTTATTAAAAAAATCATTCTAATAACAACAATTTGTACTCAGCTGAATGTTGATATACTATGGAAAAAATGCTAATAATGGCAAAGTTTTCAGTGGCAAAGCTAGATAAGGACAGCATTGATAGCTTTATTCATATCAATGATGGAATCAAGGGTGACAAGACATATTGAATTTACTATCCAGAAGAGATTGTAACTAGATATAAAATACATGTGGCTTAGACAGACTAAGGCAAATTATGATAAATGGGACAATATGTGCGCTGCATGTTGTAGATGTCATACACTGAGATGAGCAGTTCAGGTTTGTATTAATCTAAGCAAATCCAACATGAGGCAATGACCCACATCCTGAGTGTTGGAGAGTTTACCTTGATTAAAATAAACTCAGTTGCAGATTTTGCCCTGTTTACTTAAACTGACATAATAGCACTTGAATCTGTATGGGATTATTACTTGTCAGTACCACTTTAAAGTAATATACAGATGGAAAAGATCATTGCAACCTACCTTATTATTGGTTTAGTTTTGCTATACATTAGCATCACTATAGACAGCTGTATTGCTATTCTGTTTATTTTTTTGCATTTCTAATTACTTTTAACTATACATTTTAACATCACACTTTTATCAGGTGAAACTGTCAATGCCAGAAACAATGTCTGAGGTCTGTCTGTGGTTAATAAATGGTTTGGCATGGTTTAACAGAAATGCTACGTTATATAATATCTTTCTTTTATGTATTTTACTTCAGTGGTGTTATACAGATTAAAACCAGTAGTACATGTTTAACTACAGATAGTATTTACCTTTTAAATGCCTCAGAATTTTTTTCCTTGGTAGTTTAGCTTATATGAAACTACTTTGAATGGCCTTCCACATTAAAATCCCCAAGACTAATTCACCTCCCAGATTTTGCACAGTTTTTCTGGGTGTACGCTCTCTATTTACTAACTGGAAGATGGATTACATTTGTGGGATACTGATATGGTATATGCTAAAGTGGAATCAATTATAAGTTAAACATCATGGACATTAGTAAAGAACACCATGCAACAGTCTTTATTTAGATGTACAGTGGCAGTAACGCAAACAAAAAACTTGCAATATGAAGCAGCAGCCAGCAATGTGCTTCACTAGGGCTACTTCTACACTTGAGCCCTGCTATAGATTGTTGTTATGTTGATCAATAACTGTAAGAATTCACTTGGGACAACAAGTTCCCTCCCTTTAAGAGCTACTTATGCATCCTAGGTACTCTGCCTCAGCAGTAAAAAACCTCCAACATCAGCTATTATTCTTCTGATGGATCCTTTGCTCCATTAAATCTTCCCTTAATGGCACATTGTCCTTTTAAATACTCACAGACTAGGAAGATCACTTGTATAGTACCCCTATGGGCATCCAGACACCCTGACGCTATCACTGGCTCTTCTAAGTTACTGGGCAGTCTTGGAAATGGACAAAATGGACACTGTCTCTTGTCATAGTCCTCCCTTGTACTTTTTCCCACTTGGCACATCTGGAGAGGATAAAATTTGAAGACACAATTTGGGCACTCCAGTACCTAATTATGGAGTGGATGGGGAGAGTGCTGTGCATTCCATAATTTATGGAAGAATATCAATTCATTTGTATCAAAAAGGGCTATTTACATTAAATAAATTACCATTTATTTGTTATTATACCCATACTTCATAAGAGATTATAAACATATCAAGAATGAATAGCTCATAAAAAAAAACTCAATTATCATAGATCTTGTTGTTAAAAGTCTTTTGATTGTCCATTAATATTCCATAATGACCATCTTACTTTAATGGTTTTAAACCTACTTTTTAATATCTCAGTGGAGATATTAAATGACCTTCAAAGCATTTTGTGACATTAATTATTGCATCTGAATTTTACTACTGAATAATAAGCTGGAAGCCTTTAAGTCAATCATAAGATCTGTAAGGCTAAAACATTTGCACAGTACAGTACACTGGACTCTAATTAAATGAACATATCTTTAGAAAAAAACAAAATAATACAGATTCATACAAAAGTATGAAACACTGCCACCTGTAGGTCCCATCTTCTTATTTTGTTCTTTGACTATCTAGAAAAAACTAGATTGGGGCTATTATAAATTATATATATATGACATATTTCCAAATGTTTAATTTTAGCTCCTTCAGCAAAAAAAGTTGCTTTTCTTTTAATTTTTCTAACTATTTTAAATGCATATTCTCCTAAATACAAATTTAGTAGTATGTTTTTTTTTCTGGATCACCACTATTGTTACTTTTTTTTCCATGAAATACTCACCTCTACATTCATACTGTTATTGCAAATGGCTATTTTGTCATTTGACACAACTCACTTGAATATTGAAGGTTTTTTTAATAAGCACGCCTACTTTTCCATTGAAAATTTTGAAAAATCAAGATAAAAAAACTCGAAAAAAATCTCACGAGAACAATGTGAGATATCACTCGGTAAACTCGGAAAGACTGCTCTCTGTCTTTCCGAGTTTAATCAATTTAACCCTATTACAGTGTTAGATCTGTATCTGTATTTTCCCTAGTACTTTTAAGATTTCACTCTGTAAACTCAGAAAGACTGAGAGCGGTCTTTCAGAGTTTCATAAATTTTGCACAAGTATCATGAGAACCAAAAGTGAGGAGTTACCTGCCTGCAAAATTATATCTTGAAATGAAAGGGTAACTTGGATAATGAAGGAATATTTTGCACATCAATGCAACAGTAGATGACATCCCCCCTGCTCAATAAGAGACTATTAAATACTAGAGATGGCCGAAGCGATTCGTCCGAAGTGGAATTCGTTCCGAATTTCACTA
>WMED01028522.1:139-10435 GCA_019650415.1 Pipa parva | reverse complement strand
CAAGGGGACTTGCGTCCACAAATCTGCATCCACAGCAATATGCTTGGTACGCCTAGATAGTTGAAGGTGTGTACTTTTAGGGGATATATACTTTGTGGGGGTTATTCATGAGGTAAATGTCAGCTTATCCTGAAAACTGCAAGGTGGACACTTGGGCTGCAGCACTCAGATTTTCAGATGAAATTACCTTTGCGCACTTGCTTCGCTTTAGAGTGTTTGGTAACTGTGTGTTTGCACGCACCTACATATATTGCATATTGTTGCGCTCAGAACTTGCTCTTTCAGATTTACTATGGTTTGTGGGGTTTTCTGCAGATGTTTGAAGGAAATGCAGTGTTGAATGTGCATTTTTATAATTTTTTTAGGTAACTGAAATGAAACTGAAATAAAACAGTAAGTTTCATGGGAGCTTGTGGTCACAAATCTGCATCAACGAGTACAAGCTTCATATAACTAGATAGCTGAATATGTGTACTTTTAGTAACTATATACTTTGGGGGGGGTTCACAAGGTGAAAGGTTATTTTTCATGAAAAACTGCAAGGTATGCATAGTAGGTTGATTTTTTTCTTAAATATTGTAATGCGCTCATTTCAATTAGGAGTGTCTCCTGGGTAAGAAAGGGTGTCTTTGTAATCAGGAGGAATGGGGCTTTTAGAAACAGTTTAGCTCTACCAAGAAAACATACTTTTTCTGTTAAAAATAGTGACTGTTTTAAGAGAAAATATATATATTTTTTTTACATATTTCACCCAAAATAATGAGGAAGCAACAAAATATAGACAATTGAGACATTTCATGTTAAAGCCCAAAGTCTGCTGAAAAAAATGATGTATAATTTTCCTGGAAACTATATTGCTTTCCCTGAAAAAACATTAGTAAAACACATACACACAGAGCAAAATGCTTAAAAACAACTTGGGAATAAGTGGCGAATGAAAAAAAAATTGGCTGGTAGTTAAAGGGTTAAAAGAGAGATAGGGTTAGTCCAAATGCATAATAGTTTCATACATGTTAGTGATAATCAGTTTAGGTTAGGGTTCATGGTAACTGCCTAGTGCAGGTTCAAAAAGGGTTGAGCAAGAGTGTTTTCTGTTTGTGTTCTGGGGAGAACAGATGTGTTTGTGTGCTAAATTAGTGGAAATATTGGACTGGTTGTTCTACATTTCTTCATTATTGCACCCAGATAATTCATTTAGGAAATGGGATGATTGAAGGAAAAACTTGCTTCAATGGATAATATATATATGAAAGATTAAGCGGAAGTATTTTCAGAAACCTTTCATCAAAATCTGTTATTGATCATCTGTTCCTTAAAACAGCACATTTGTGTCCTGTATGTGGCATAATCATTTAGAAAACAATGAGTAGAAATAACTATAGCAACCAGAGTATCACGAAAGTTAACATGCTGGAATAATTCCACCCACGCATCCTGGATTTCAGAAGTAGAATATATTGCTAAAAGTGGTCTCTCTACCTATGTAACATTTATTTTCATTATCAAAACATAACCTAATGCATTTACAGACACTGCATGGGTTTTCACTAAGCTGCCTTTCCAAGACAAACATTGTTTTGTTCCCATTTTATTTAAAGAAACTTGTGCTTAACCGATCCTGCTGGCTCTAAAGGTGCCTAAATCCCACTTCGTGTGATTGAATAGCTGAATTACTGTTCAGCAACAAATTGATCTGAGCAATTTAAAAGCTATGAAAGCAACATGCACATGCTTTGCTGTTCTGTATGTAACCCTTTCTTAGGCCAGCTAAAAAACTCAAGCAGGTGTTTCATAGTTATATTCAGACTTGTCTTACTTTTTCCTTTCATGCAGATGCAGGATGTTGAACTGGTATCTCGGCATTATTACAAGATTAATATTTTGTAAGAAATACACAACTACATAATCAATCAACCACAACTCTTAATATTGTGGTCCACTAACAGTGAACAATAAGCACAGTAAAAAAAAGGCATCCAGCAGATTAACTTTTAATTTGAGAAAGGTTAGTGCTGGACAGGGTCACCCCAACAAGCTTAACTGACAAATTCATCTGCCTTCTTACTAAATTATTAAGCATATCCTCTCAATCCTCAAAGTAAGACATCTTGCACACCTCTACATAGATGTACAGACCATAGATGTGTCTGTTGGTATGGTTTTAGTCGTCATCTCTGTGCTACAGCTTTAAGAGACACACAATATACCCTAATCCTCCCTATAATAGCAAAAGCATATCTTCATTAATGTCTTCTATTCTTCTACCAAAAGAACCTTGGGAATTTGCTGAAGGCTTTGTCCTAGGGGTCTTTATACCTAGTCTCTGTAGCTCCTTCTAACTGCTAGGGATACAACAGAACATGTAAGGTAATTATTTTATACAAACACACAATTATATTTTTACATATTACAGGGGTATTTGTTATGGCATAGTTTACCTGAAAATACTGTTCTTGAGAGATACTGGGATACTGACCAAACACAAATAAATATAAGGAAATGTTGTTACTAATATAGCCCAAAACTATCAAGACTAATAATACTAATAATAATGCTTTTGCCACAGGTTATTGAAATGTATATAGTAGACCAACTACGCCATAAACTATATACAAGGGGCAGAGAATTATTACTCTGTTTTAAAGCTTCATTTAATGTCTCTAAGACATTAGTCATTCAGTGATAAGGTAAAACTATTAATTTTAAGGGATCTCTTCTAAATCTCATGGCTTTCTCATGGTTTCCTGATTTATATATCAGAAGCACTGAAATATACTGTATTATAAATTTCACCTGGTCATCTAGCCAGTACATAGGACAGCGGTTCTCAACATTTTGTGGGTCGTGACCCCCGGCGCTGACGTCACCGCGCACCATGTGATGATGTTTTGGCTGAAACGTCATCATGTACGCGAGTCATGTGGTGATGTTTTCAGCCAATGTCACCCCACAGAAACCCTTATAAGGAGGGTCCTGTGGCCACTTCCGGGTGCAGCAGCGGTTCTCAACCCCTGTGGGTCGGTCGTGCGACCCCCGCCAGGGTCGCGACCCACAGGTTGAGAACCGCTGACATAGAAGATGCTTCTGCAATAAAGGCAAGGCAACAAAACTATACCACTCCTACCTGACAAAAATAATTTTATATTGCCACTTCCCTTTTAAGTGTATTATGGTAGCACCCAAGGTGGCTGCCTCTACTGTACACTCATAACCCCAACCTTGCATCTGTTAGAAGAGTAGATGGTGGAATTCCTGTACCAGATGTGCAAACCAAAATAACATGCATTTTTGATGGAAACATTTGTTTTGTCACCTTTAAGCATATTTTGCAATGTTCTCTATAACATTTTACATTTGGGCGAAATTTATTAAACTCGACAAAGCCTTTACGGCTTTTTCGAGTTTAATCGGGAGAATGCTTTGAAGTTTCTCCTGGTAAGTATCGCAAGATTTGACTCATGCGATACTTATTGTGAGAAACTTTTTAAAATTAAATATATCCATGGAAAGGTAGCCATACAATATATATTCAATACAATATAGCTACCTTTCCATGGATATATTTAATTTAAAAAGTTTGTCACGGCAAGTATCGCACGAGTCAAATCTCGCAATACTTACCGGGAGAAACTTGAAATCATTCTCCCGAGTTATTAAACTCGGAAAAGCGCAAACGGCTTTTCTGACTTTAATAAATTTCGAATATTATAATGAGTATATCAAAAAGTTACATTTAAACAAACAAACTCATACAATCATTATAGCAATTTAATGTAGATAACAACTGACCTAGCAAGAAACATACGTTCTGCCCATTTTTTTTTTTTTTTCATGTTTTTCTGTCTGATTTACATATAATTTCTAGGTTTAGATAAGGAGAGGAAAAGGAAAATGTGGATTCATGCAAATATTATTATAGATGTCTGCCTTTACTGGTTGCCTAGTTATGGTTATTATTCAGTTTAAATGCAGTGCATCATCATTTCTTCTTATATTCACTGTAAAAAAATCATATAAAGCTAGAACATTGTAGTTTACAGTTTTCGAAATAATAATGAAATAAATACACAAAGAATTGTTTTGAAGGGTTTCCATTGTATACAATGCACAGCATTGCAGTAGTAATATACAGTATAAGTACAGTGTTAGAAGGATCAGTAGTATTATGTTACAGTATATCTGGCAGATGCAAGGCATATTTCACTATTCTTTTGTATTCATGATAACTAAATACAGTTGAGGCAGGTGTAGGCTACAGTAGGCTACAGGTTTATCAGGTTTTTGGTAATGTTTTGAGACTCTTATTCCATTGTTTTGTATTTTTCATCCTTTTCATCTTTATAGTGAATCCAACACACTTTAACAAATATACATCAATAGCCTGGGATGAGCTGTATGGGCCACACAGTGGATTAAGTAGGTTCTGTTCCCTGCAAAATCAAGGTCAATCCCTCCAGAGGCCACAATAATGACCTGCAACATGTGTCCTCTGGAGCATAATGATGCCCCTTGCCATTTTGGGGTTTAATGGGACTTCACCTGTGGCAGTGGACAGTCATCTTTGAGCCAAAACCGTCTTCTGCTGTCTTGGGACATTCTGTGAGTTCTGCATTGTTCTACAGTATTTACATTCTTACCTCCCAACATTCAGGATGACTTTGGAAAAAGTATAAAAGGGGAACTCTCCTAAGATATTGGCTTGCATGAATTTTTTTATTTTTAATCTCTGGCAGTATACCAGAAGTAATTTAGTATTTTTTATAAAGGAAAGAGATGGTAACCTCAGAGTTTCAACATCATCTATTTTTACCAAACACATGAAATTCATATTTTGCAGTGCTGTTCATATTTTGTTATTAGTAGTCTGTTCAAATGTACATGCATTAGTTTTTATAAGCAGCCTGGCAATATGCATCAGAACTGGAGACAAATTACAACCAACACATGAGTATTTCATATGGTTCTAGTATTATATACATTTTCTGGCCACCACGATCATAACATTCCTTTAAAAATGTTAAGTTGAAGTTATTTGCTTGCGTATGTACTGTATGTATATGTATGTATATTTTTATTTATAAAGCGCCACAAGGTTATGCAGCGCTGTACAATCCAACAATACAGTTATAATACAGACAAGGGAAGTGTGTAATAAAGAAGTGACGTAAAATACAAGCACATAATCAAGAAGATACATCACTCTAAGTGCCAGGCCATGACTGAAACAAGAGATGGAGGTCCCTGTCCTATAGAGAATAAACCCAATAGAGTATGGAACAATAAGCTATTCTTAGAAATCATGGTACATAAGCAGTAAATTAGAAGTACACTGCATTGGTTTCTTGCAATGGCTTGCATGTAGCAGAAGTAAATGAAGCATGTTTACTGTGTATTTTTAGATACAGTGTCTCCAGTAAAAGGGAGGTTCTAGTTTTCAAATTAAAAAAAGAAAAAATATAGAGAAAGTTTATATCACCAATTTTACTATGGCCATAAATTGGCCACTTGCATGTGAGCAGCATTTATTTCTATACATCTCTTCCTCCCTTTACCTTTACACATTTGGAGATAATAAATAGTACAGCCTCCTTTTTTTTTTTTTAGCTCCCCAAAGAAACTGGAACAAATAAAGAAACTTAAATGTAACCTTTAGAGCAGTGATGCCCAACCTACGGACCGAATTCTGGAATCTGAATTGTTGCGTATAGGTGTGAATTCGCCAGCTAAAGACAGTCACAATAGACTTTTACTGTCACAGCCGCCACTTTATAATGAGAATATTGTCGCAGTCGCGACTTTACTATGGAAAATTGTTGCAGCTTTTACTTTAAAATTTGTTGCGGCCATGATTTTAAAAGTCGCGACTTTGAAGCGGCCAGTAACATGCGTGTCGCAATTTTATATGGCCCCCAGGCCAAAAAAGGTTGGGCATCACTGCTTTAGAGTAAGGAAAAGTTAACACAGGTGTCAGTATCACTTTAATCACATTTGTCTGTTTTGGTTTTTTTGTTTGTTTTTTTATAGCAAGTTTTATTACAGTCTGGTTTTACTGTCTAATTTTTTTATTTTCTGCAAGTTTTTGATTTTTTTTTTATCACACACCTGTGAGGCATTTACTATAATGATAATTATCAAGGTGGATTTATGTAGCTTTGCTAAATGCTTTTCACGACTACAGAAATAAAATCATTTTTCATCGTTGAACCATTTTTTCATTAATTTTTTTCTAATAGCACATGTAGGTGATAAAATCTTAAAAAGTGCAGAAGAAAAAAATTGAAAAAAAGGGCAATAATTATGAAATTACTTGGCAACATCAGGAAAAGGAAAATCAAATCCATCCAAACAGATATTTCTCATATTTTTTTTTTCAGTTTTTACAAGATATAAAAATAAGCAAAACATGATGATACATTTCTGCAAACAAATGATGCCAAACCTTACCCCACTCCAGATAAGTATGCCCCAATCTGTTGGTGATAAAGTGAAATTTTATATCCATGTATATATAGTAACATAAATAGCAGTTATAGTGATCAGAGTTGCTCATTATTGAATTTTATTAGCTTCAGAATTACTTGTGAAGGTTGCTGCTTTGTTATTTAGAAGAAGAAAAAAACTGAATATGGTATCAGTATATGGATTGAGCATTGTACTTGTATTTTTATCATCTTGGCTGTGATAGGGATAAACTTTGCCAAGAATGACTTCAGGTAGCTAAGAAAACAATAATTATGTCTGAGAAAATTATCAGCCAACAAATTAAAGCAAGGAACTAAAACCTAGAGGGGTAATTCACGATACTCCGAAGTGAGGTGCGGAGTGTTCGCCTCACTTTGGAGTGACTGAGATGCGCACGCTGATGTCCTGCACGCGGGCATCAGCGAGTGTGTTAAAGGGATTCCAGTCTCGGCGAGGCAACTTTTTTGCCTCTCAAATTTCAACTTTATTGTTTAAACACTATGTATTTACTCCGTGCCTGTCTGTTATATTTGTGTGTTGTGTGCTCAGTGCTCCCTAAGCTTATTCATTCTTTTAAACCCCTACCTGATCTACCATATTTTCTACATATTTCTCCATCATTGCTCCCCTCTACCCACGCTTTCCACTATACACTGCTCTTTCCTGCAAAATAGTTTACCTCTCTTCTCCAGACACCCAATACAATCACAGTTTAAAACCTCTTCCCATATAATTTCCCTTTTTACTCTACTGCAACTTGCTGCAGGGGATATTTCCACCAATCCTGGCCTTTTTTCCATACCTGTTTCTATCCACCCTCATCTCTCTGCTTCCCTCTTTCCTTCCCATGCATCTTTCTCAGCTAACATAATTCCCATTTCCAATCCCTTCTGCTCGATCCTAAATGCACGCTTCTTGACTAATAGAACCACGTTAATTCAGTTAATTCATGATCTATTCTGCTCCACCTCATTTTACCTCCTAGCATTAACAGAAACCTGGCTTTCCCCTCATAATGCTGTTACTGAGGCTTCATTGACTCATGGAGGGCTCTCCTTCTCCCACACTCAACGTAGGACGTGGTGGTGGAGTTGGACTTTTCCTTTCCCCCAGCTGTCGCTTCAAACTCATCAGCATACCTTCCCGATTCTCTCTTTCTTCTTTTTATGTTCATAGTGTCCAATATTTCTATCTAATAACTTTATGCGTTACTGTTGTATACAGGCCACCCTCTGCCTCCTCACCTACTGCCTTCCTCTCCTAGCTCTTCTTTTTTCTATCTAATTATAGTCCTGAACTAATTATGGAGGGCTTCAACTGTCATATTGATGACTTCTCTCTGTCTTGGTCTTCACATCTTCTTCATCTAACCTCCTCAATTGACCTTCGACAGTGGACCAAGTTTTTTGCGTTAAGTATGGCAAGATTTGCCTCGATTGATACTTGCTCTGAGAAACTTTTTTTTATTGAATATATCCATGGAAAGGTAGCTTTACTGTATTGCTTCCCTTTCCATTGATATATTCAATAGGAAAAAGTTTATCACAGCAAGTATCGATCGAGGCAATTCTTGCCATACTTACCGCGAGAAACTGCAGACCATTCTCCCGATTAAACTCAAGAAAGCCGAAATGGCTTTTCCGAGCTTACTACATTTTGCCCCAAGACAACCCCTTCTCATCTTAAACCCTTCTCTATTGCTGCCCTTTATCTTTGGAATTGTATACCCCTCTACCTCCTAAGAGCAATCCATCAATATCTTCAAATCTAAATTGAAATCTTACCATTTGGGGCGCTAGCACTGGTTTTCATGTCTATAATTTATTTTTAAGCAACTATTTATTCAAATTTTTTTTTTTTATATTTGTATTTATTTTCTTAATGAATTGGCACCTATAGTCAAATGAACTGTCACTTTATGCTACTGCACTTGTTACCCTCCTATCTGTTTATGTAATTCTTTCTCCTATTTAGATTGTAAGCTATAGGGGGCAGGGACCTCCATCCTCTTGTTTCAATCATGGCCTGACACTTAGAGTGATGTATTTTTTTTATTATATGCTTGTAATTTACTTCACTTGTTCATTGTTCCGCACTTTCCCTTGTCTGTATTATAACTGCATTGTTGGATTGTAAAGAGCTGCATAACCTAGCGGCACTTTAGAAATAAAAATATACATACATGCATTCGTGTAGCATGCTGTTACAAAGCACTTGATGAAGGCCGTTATCCTTTCTGGTGATTATTTTGAATTGAATTTGACCTCTTTCAAGAGAACATGAAATTCAGCTAAACAATCACACTGATAGATTTAGGAACTTTTCAGCTTACTTAGGTAATTACGTTATGATACTTAAAAAAATGGATGCAAAACTATGTTCTTCTTTGTTAGGTGTGTCATATATAAGATAGACCCCATTTTGTGCTCTTGTATATCTGATGGAATGGAAAGACAAATTGACTATATCATTATTAGATAAGAGACCCAAATAGAAATGAAATAGCACGGCTGAAGATTTCTTTTATCAATTACCTTGGGAACAGGTTTCTGCTGATTTCACACATAAATATGGCTGCTCCTATCTATAGCCAGAGGTGACTCCACAGTGATCTTTAAATGACTACCTGTAAGTCAAAAAGAACATAACATTGATTTTAAGAAAAATGCCTTGATTAGCCTCTGAAATGTTTTGAGCTGTTTTAAAGGTCAGCTGTAAACACAGAAGATTTCTAGAGAAATACTAGGGACTAAGATGAAGTGTCCATCGTGTATTATCTCTTCTATTAGTTAAAAACAATGTATCATCACTGCAGTATTTTATTTTCTGTTGCTTATTTTTACAGTGATGCCCTCGATTCATTCTGACATTCTCCTTGTCTTTTACTGAATTCTGCATTTCATACGAGAAAAAAAAAGTCTGGCCTGCAGCCACATCAGATCATCATTTATTCTAATTTTCTGCCTTACCAGAGTTAAATAATGTTGATACATTAGGTACTGTGCATGTATCATGTTCACCACATTAAATATGCAAACCTCTCCTGTGTGTTTGATGTATAACATTGTCATATTACTCAATTAACCCTAGCATTAGTAAATTGAGAAAGAAAGAAAAAAAAAAAATCAACCTATGTATTTTTTCTATAAAAAAGACATTAGATTAAATTGACAAAAATGGAGATATTGATATATTGACAGTATTTCAGCACCTTCACAAAGCAAAAAAAAAGTTATTTGACTTTAAATATCTCCATTTGGGGAAATTTCTAAAGGTTACTTTGACCTGTTTGATGTTTTTTGCCGCTCTTCAAAGCTATTTTTCTATTCACTGAACTTTTGGATTCCGCAGATTTTATAAAGGAGTGATAAAAAAATTGCCATTTTCTAAAAAAATATTAATATTGATAAGTATCAGTCATTCAAAATTGGCACACTTTGCACTGTTTACAGTGTCCATTCTCTGTTGTGGTCTTATGTGCCATTTTATTGCATACCGCTATCAACATCAATGGTCAGAAATCAGTGGAAAAATAACCAGACCGACTCTCTAGAAAATAATGGGTTTTTACCATTATCTATCAGGCAAACACCTGTTGAAATGTACTGCCAAAATAACAGCTTTATAAATGGTGACACTGCTATATTGTTGATATTTCACCACCTTTACACTTAGGCCAGGTTCACACTGGCATAAATACACTGGATGGCACATATATGCTGTGCTTTTTAAAAAGAAAAATCGCTCTGCAAATCCCTGTAACCCCTTACCTTCTCCGGCCACGCTAGTGTTGAAACACAAACGTTTCTTGCCACGTGCTTCCTGTGTGTACGG
>WMED01028521.1:0-10436 GCA_019650415.1 Pipa parva | reverse complement strand
CATGCTGTGACTGTAATCACTCTGCTCAGTATAAGGTAAGTATTTTAACTCTTTTTTTAAAATTTTTTTACTATTTCATTTTCTTTCATGTGGAAAAATGTTAAAAGATCTCCACAGTGTGTATTTCTAAGAAACCTTAAAGCTTTGTATACATTATAATTCAGTCAAAAATTATCTGATTTAGGCCCTATAATTTTAGAAAGTGAATAATACTTGTTTGATCTGTCACATTTTAGAATACAGCCTAAGTGTATTAATTTTGAAAAATATCAGTTGAATAATCTTTTGTATTCCTATCCTTATTGTGCAGCAAATGCGACAAAAAAGTAAGCAGCAAGCTAAAATTGAGGCCACTCAAAAACTTGAGCAAGTGAAGAATGAACAGCAACAGCAGCAACAATTTGGATCTCAACATCATCTGAGCCAGTCAGGCAGTGATACACCTAACAGTGGTATACAGAGTCCTTTAACACCACAACAGAGCAGTGGAAATATGTCCCCTATACAACAGACTTTTAATAAAGACATTTATCCTAAACAGCAATTACCTGGAACTCCAACATCATTTTCAGATGATGTGTTTTTGAAACCACAAGCTCCTCCTCCAACACCAACAAGAATACCTTTACAAGATTCACTTCATTTGTCACAGACCTCTCAACCGCCATCCCCACAGATGTTTTCTCCTGGTTCTTCTAACTCAAGGCCAGCATCTCCTGTTGATCCATATGCTAGAATGGTTGGGACACCAAGGCCTCCACCAACAGGTCAGACATATTCACGAAGAAACTCTAGGTCACCTGTGGATGCTTGTCCTGGAAGAACCAACTCTAGTTGTGAATCTGCTGATAGAAGACCATCTCCCATAAGAGATTCGTGTTCATCTCCAATCAAGAGCGATCCATCTCTAAAGATACCTCATTCCCAGCGATCGTTAATGTCAGAACCATTTTCAAAACAGGTGGGATTTCCAAGGATGTCCAGTAGTGAAGACCAGGTGGGTGACACTTCCTTGATGACTGGTAGTAATGACCCTTTTGCAAAACATTCAACTAGATCAGAGGTGTTTCAAAGACCACAAATTACACATTGTAAAGTTGAGCAATTTTCAAGACCACCTTTGAGTCAAACTCCAGGCATTGCAGATAACAGCTCAGCTCCATTTAAAACACCCATGCCTCCATCTCAATCTTCTCAAGAAGCTTACAGCTCATTACCCACCACTCCAAGACGTTTATCAGTAGATCCATATGAAAGACCTGTTTTGACGCCTAGGCCTGTTGAGAATTTTTCACATGAACCATACAACCAGTCATCCTTGAGTAGTCGCCCTGCATTGAATGAAACATTTATTCATCCACCTAGAATTAAGCGACAGCATAGTGATCCACATTCACAGTCCACAAGTCTATCTAGACCAAGTACCCAGGACCCATATTCACAGCCTCCAGGGACTCCACGCCCTGTTAACAATCCATTTTTGCAATCTCCCACTACTCAAAGATCTTCAATCATTGATCATTATGCTCCACAGCCTCCAAGACCATCTGGACAGCCAGTTGATTCATACAATCAACCTCCATGTACCCAAAGACCTGTTATGAGTGATATGTTTGTTCAGCCTACTTTAAATAAAAGACACCATGAACCCTTTTCACAGGCTTCTGGAAATTCAATACCTGATGTGGATCCATACTCTCAGCAGCCAGGAACTCCGAGGCCTCTCTCTGCAGATCCATATTCTCAACCCCCCGGAACCCCGAGGCCAGTCTCTTCTGACCCATATTCTCAGCCACCATTAACTCCACGACCAGTTACATCAGATCCATATTCTCAGCCACCAGGTACACCAAGGCCACCTTCTTCAGAGCCATATTCTCAGGCACCTGGAACACCAAGGCCTGTTCTTACGGATCCTTATTCTCAGCCTCCTCGAACTCCTCGACCTGTTCTTTGTGATCCTTACTCACAGCCACCCCAAACTCCAATACCAGGCATAGCAGAAAATCTAAACTGCTCCCCTGGCACCAAAATGGGTTTGAATCCAAATCAAGATTCTTTTTTGTCACAAAGCCGAGGTCACGTTTCTTTTATGAGACCATCAGACCAAATTCTGCGACCTGCAGGACCAGGTTCATCTGATATGTTTGCCCTTTCTTCAGCTGCTCAAACCCACGACCCTTATGACCAGCCACCAATGACCCCTCAGATGCAGGTAACAGATGGTTTTAGTGACATGCGTGATGCTGTTGATCATCAGAGATCCATAACAGAGGAAAATTTTGGTGGGCAACCAGGATCTTCAAATAACCTTCATGGGCAACAGTTTTCTAACATGCAAACAGGCATTATGACTGGAATATCAGATGCACAAAACAGCCTAAACCTGACACAAGTCGAGTCAGAAGAGAAATTAAGACAGGTAATTTGAATCTTTTATTTTCAATGTTATTTAAATAGACTAGCAGATTGAACATAAAGTTCTATTTGAAAAGAATGGGAATTTTTTTTTTACTCTTTGAATTGGTTTGATAGTCATATTATATGTTAAAATACGAAATACAGATTTTTATCTTGACTCCTGTCCTATGTTTAGTGTTCTTGATTTTGTCAGTTTATCCAAAATTTTCAAAAATATTACCTTATTTTTTTCTTGCGCATATATAAATATAAATATAAATATATATATATATATATATATATATATATATATATATATATATACATACATACACATATACCATCTGTTGTTTATATTCAGTATACTTTTATGCTTAAAGGGGCACTATAGCGCTGATATAACTGCACACATACATGTAAAACTCCTTTATACTAAGGACACAAATAGTTAAAAAAAAAAAAAAACCATTTAGGAAAGAAATAATACTTTCCATTTGCTTTCCTTGATTACTTTTCCTGAGAGTTGACATTTTCCTCTCCCCACTCTCCTTCCTCTTTCTGTTCTGCAAGTCAGGAAGCATGAGAAGAAAAACCTGCCTGACTGCTATTGGTTAAGCAGTGTGCTCACCTTTTGGCCTTATATATTAAGCTTGGAATGCAGGGGATAATAGAGGGAAAGCTGACTTGTGCTAAGTAGTAGGTAGGGCAAAAATGTCTGGGGAGGGTACCTTTTCATGGAAAACTGTCCGGTACACGTCACACACACATTTCCTGGTGCAGGAGTTTATCAGTGCTGCCTACTCAATCATTCTGCATCACATGAAACATCTACTGGGGAGAAACACTTCTCACTAAGGTATAGTACTGCATATGTAAAGATGTAATTTGACTATAGTTCCCCTTTAACATACATTATACTTCTCATATGTTTTTTGTTTTTTCTTCTACTCCTTTTTTTGCTGTCACTCTGAATGGGACGAGCTGTAGATATTTCTAATTTTTTTTCATTCTTGCCCATCAGAATCCCTAGCTGTTTAGTAGCCTCTAATTGAAGAAGACCTTGACTACTAGTAAAACGCAACAGAGCACTCTGCTTAAAATAAAAATTTACTGTTAAAAATGATCTGTTTTATAAATGTTTGCTCTTATTTATTTTTTTTTAAACAGCGCCAGAAACTGCGGGAGCTTATTCTGAGGCAGCAGGAAAACAAATATTCTGTGCGCCCGGACAAAGCATTAATGGATCCATTGCAGATCACTCAGGGGCATCCTGCACAGTGGCAACCAGAAAATCCTCATCGACAGAGTGAAGTTTTTAACAGACCTCCTCCACCTTATCCTGGCAGCGTAAGACTTCCAATTGGTCCTAAAGGAGGCCCAAGATTTCCTACTTTCCTTAAAGAACAATGTGGGCCATATCCCGGAAATGGACAATTTAACAGACCACCGTTTTCAGGAGATGTTTCCAGCATGGGAATAAGGCCTCCTCATGGCCACAGGTATTCATTATATGGTTACTTATTCAGCTCAGATACAGCCCCTGCTCTCTGTACTCTCCTTATTTATTCTTGTCTTGACAGGTGCCACAGTCCTTTTCACTTCCTCTTCCTGTCCGTTGTGGTGCATAAAGCAAGCGCAATAGTAGTTTTCTGATGTAACTACTCTTGCTCTATTCAGAAATACTGACTAGGAAGAGTATGTGAAGAGGATCACAGCACTTGTCAAGACAAAAAGAGGTTGGCAGAGTACAAATAGCAGGGATGACACTGTACCTTAAAATCACCAATATAATAATATGCCCCCTCCCCCTTGCAAATCACCCCTTGAGTTTATAGTTCTCCTTTAAATGTATATTATGACAAAATCTTGCATTTTGAAATTATACTAATAAATTAGTATACATCGATACACAGCTATTTACTGTTGTGGTTACATGTGATTCTATCTTATAAAAAGATTGGTAATGAATGGCTTAACTATAGTGAGAGATCTCATCTCTTTAACACCTATGCACCACCTTTGCAGGAGGACACATTGGTAGTTATTTAAACAACCATCCAGTTTTCAGATGGCAGGAAATTTATAAGGCTCACTTAGCTGAACTGCTCCCTAACTACTTTTTAAAAGCAACTATTCTCATTCCTAACTGGCATAGTCTACATCCTAAATGTTAGGCTTATCTCCATTTAGCAGCGAGTTGATGTCTTTTTTTCTCTACCCAGTATCATTTCATGCTGTTTTTCTAGGAAAACTTAGAATGTCACACAAGAAAATTGTTCTCGCTACTTCAAACACTACTTTTGAATGTAAAGTACATTAAGCAGTTGTATTGTGTGCAAAAGCATGGTCCCACAATTTACTTTTATTTCCATTATCTATTCCCCATTTTTTGGGGCTGTCCGTCGCCTTGTTTATTCTTCCTATTTTTTTTAAGAACATGTGGGTAATCAGTTAGCAGGAGGACTAATGTGGAGGATTGGTGAACCAAGGGGCGACTGGTAATGCGTCAGTCATTATTGGTGTTCTCCATAAGGGTTTCTTTTATTGCCAAACTGAAGAGATGCAGAATTAGAAATTTAACATTGTCAAAAAGTCAATTTAAATCATGCCGATTGTCCTAAATCTCCAATATCTTCAACATAACTAAAAGTATAATTAGTATAAATACCCTCCATCAAGGGCTGACAAGGGAATGGAAAACTAGTCCTTTTCCCCTATCCTCTTTTGACAATGAATTGGCATTATTTTTATGTACAAATTTTATTTTTTTATTTTATTTATTTATTTGCCTTCACAGGTTTGCCTATCCTATGGGTGGTCCAAGTTCTGTTACAAGTCATGAACATTTTCTAGGAACTCCTTTACCAATGCAGGTTTCTGGGATCCAACCTCAAATTAGACGGGATATGTCCATTGAACTATCTAGACCACTCACAAACTCCCACATAACCAATCCTGTTGGTATTCCTTTAAATTTTCCTCCTCCGGGGATGCAACTTCAACAACATAATATATCAGGACAAGCATACATTGAACTTCGACACAGACCACCAGATGGAAGGCCAAGAATTATTTTTAGACCACCAAATGTAATGGAAGGCCCCCAGCATATCCGACACGGAGGCTTTTTTCCTAGGCCAGAATGTCATGGCCAGAGGTTAATGGATCCAGCTCGCTTACCCCATCCAGCTATTGCTAATCAGATGCACATTCCACCAGAATTGGAGCATTTAATGTCTCCATCACAATCAGGACACTTAAGTTCAGAACATCAGCCTGTTCTTGTGATGCGAGGGATGGGGCAGCCTACAAACACTGAAGCTTACCTGTTGACTCCTTTACCTTCAGTTAATTCTGATGAGGAAACACACAACCTACCAACTGATAATCAGCCTGCAAGTGGTTTAGAAGAAAAACTTGATTCTGATGATCCATCAGATAAAGACTTAGATGTAAAAGATCTGGTTGGAGTTGAAGTTAAAGATTTAGATGATGAAGACTTAGAAAATATAAATCTGGATCCAGATGATGCTAAAGGAGATGAACTGGATGCCCTCGATAGTTTGGAAACAAATGATGATCCTCAACTAGATGACCTGTTAAGGTCTGGTAAATTTGATATTATTGCCTACACAGATCCAGAGCTTGATCTTGGAGATAAGAAAGACATGTTTAATGAGGACTTAGACCTTAGTGTGCCAATTGATGAGAAGATGGAACTTCCAAATAAGAATGAAGAAATAAATAGTGGACCAACTAACAGTAAATCTATTTCCCCCTGCCCAGTTTCTACACCTAAAGTTAATAATAGTGATTCACTTGAGAAGGACTCAGATGTGACGCCAACAAATTCAGGAGTCAGATTGACTGTGGAAAGTAATCCTGAAATTAGCATGAATGTTGTAAATAATCAGCAACATGAAGAAGATACTGTTTCTGTACCTTCTTGTGCTAGTGAACAATCTGATAAAGGAGAAAAGGAAATTTTGCCTAATCCCCATTTGTCTGAGAATCAAGCTGTTCTTCCTGACCAAGGGGTAAGCCATTCAGGCAGTTTGCCAGAATCTACCCCAGTACTTACAGGTTTATTAACAAGTGAGAAGGCAGATAATGCTACAGTAGAAATGATAGCTTGTCCATCAGGAGCTGGAAATGCAACTCCACCAGATTCATTGCCTAGTATTCCCCAAGATGTAGGAACACCAACAGAACAAGTCCTTGATCATACTTTAAATTCAACCCTGGGACCAAGACTTAACCATAGCTTTCCACAAGAGTCATCATCCAAATCTGGCTTTGTGTCAGGTCTCCCAGGTGGCCATACATTTGTCACTAGTGATGGCTCTGGTCAGACCATTCCCTTGGGAAATCAGCCTTGCCCTACAGGCTTGCTAAGCTCCCAACAAGTAATGCTTCAACAAAACCGGGAGAGACCTCTTCTTTTGGAAGAACAGCCTTTGATACTGCAGGATCTTTTGGATCAAGAGAGACTAGAACAGCAGCAACAAAGACAGATGCAAGCAATGATTCGCCAAAGATCAGAACCATTTTTTCCAAATATTGGTAAGTGCGGTTTCCAATCAGTCCAATGTGCCATTTGTGTTTTATATTTCTTTCTTCATATAAATGGCAGAGGAGGATCACTCTGCATGTAGAAATCATTTCACTTAATCTGGAGATGCTAGATAAAGTTGTTTGAGGGGGTAGTGCATTTAATTTAACATAGAATCACACCCCACCACAAACCAAAATAAAACTAGTTTCTATGGGATCCCTGCATAGAAGGTGCTTTACCAGGCAACTTGGCAGTTGCACAAATGTCCAGATACAAACATGCAGATGTGGAGGAATGTATATATAAAGAGGGTTTGCTCAGAATGTATAAACCAGTGTTGCCCAACCTTTTTTGGCCTTGGGGCCATATAAAATTGTTACATGCATGTCATAGGCCACTTCAAAGCTGCGACTTTTAAAATCACGACCGCATCAAATTTTAAATTAACAGCTACGACAATTTTCCATAGTAGTCTCGACTGTGACAATATTCTCATTATAAAGACGCAACTGCGACACTAACAGTCTATTGCAACTGTCTTTAGCTGGTGAATTCACACTTTTACGCAACATTTCAGATTTCAGAATTCGGGCCGCGGGCCGGATAGCACCGCGTAGCAATCCAGATGGCCATAGGTTGGGCTTCACTGGTATAAACCATAGCATCCAGGATGCAACCAAGAGTTGCACCAATGAAACATATTATTCATTAAGTAAAGAAATATTAATGGAGTAATATCCTCCTATAAAATTAATAGTTATTCAGTGCAATGAAAGATAACTGTTTGAATGGGCAGTCCTTAGAAGGAGTCTTTTATAAACATGTGAATATAGACACTTTAAGTAGTAAATTTCATGTTATACTTTTTTTTCTAGATTTTGATGCAGTCACTAATCCCATAATGAAAGCAAAAATTGTAGCACTTAAAGGCATAAATAAAGTAATGGCACAAAACAATCTGGGGATCCCACCAATCATGAACAGGTAGGTGAGCAGTGTGGTTGCTTGTTATTGTTGTATTCGTACATGAGTTATGCTCCATCTGTAGGTGGCTGTAAACATTGGGAAGAAAAGATCTAAAATTGTCATCTTCAGCCATATTTTGGTAATGGTTGTACATTCTGGCTTGAACAAATAAGGAAAGTTCCATTTTTTTTTTTTCGAAAAACCTCTTTAAGAGCAGTTTTACATATAAGTAAGAAATATGACCATTTTGGGCCTTACGCCACTTATCTTAGAATAGCAAGGTTGATGTGAGAGCCTCTTCTTTTCATTCATCCTGAAGCACAATACCAGGTTGCAAAGGATTTGCACAGTCCTTAAATCTGTTTTAAAGGTGTTCCCCATATTCCTGTTCCAAGTTTCCACCATTGCAGTTCTTACCATGACCTTAAAAAGCCCATTGTTTTAACTTTTTCTGTAACCTTTATAATCACTTCTTTGGAAAGCTTGAGGGGGTGTTGTCTTATTCCACTGAATGGTGGGTCTAGTACCAGTCTGTTGGAGACAGAGGCTAATGATTCACTCCTCTGTGCTAAAATCTGATTTCATATTTCTGTGTGATATGTAAGACTTTGACACTGAGGGGGGAATTCAGCAAGCTCCGAAGTGAGGCGCGTAGTGTTCGCCTCACTTTGGAACAACTGAACTGCGCATGCTGATGTCCTGCACACGGACATCAGCATGCGCAGTTCAGTCTTTCCGAAGTGAGGCGAACACTATGCACCTCACTTTGGAGCTTGCTGAATTACCCCCTGAAACTTCAATTAGAAATTATATTTGCCTTACGCTACATTAGTAAAACTTGTTTGCTACCTCTAACTCTCTTACCTGTAGGAGATTAGGTGTCAGTGATGTTTCTGAATGGGGTAATAAGGATGACTTGTAGCACATAAAGTTGTGGTATAATTTATAAATACTACGACTGCATAATAAATGTGTTGAGTGGACCGGTTTGAACCCAGCAATACCCATTTTAAACCATGGATCAGCTGAGTTTTTGCTGTGAAATAAATTTTGCTTGAATTAAGATGAGCTGTGGGTCAAATTCTTGCTGCAGGATAAAAATATTCTCTTTGGAATTTAATTCTTGATTTGAATTGCATTCATCTAGTAGGTAATACAGTCTCCTTGTTTTGTCACGTTGCTTTGATGGAACTATAGATTATACTTGTACATGTTTCAAGGTAAATAGATGAAAGATCTGCTTTAGATGCATTTTGTTTTTCTTAAACAGGTTTCCATTTGTGGCACAACAGGTTTCTGGTACACAAGCAACCGATGGCCAGAGTATTGTTCAACAAGCTATAACACAAGTAATTTCCGTTTGTCTTTGTATATAACATTGCTGTGGCCTGTTTTTTTTTTTCTGGCAAAGTCATGTATGTTTTTGTATTTTTGCCTTTT
Source organism: Pipa parva (assembly GCA_019650415.1). Taxonomy (NCBI): domain Eukaryota; kingdom Metazoa; phylum Chordata; class Amphibia; order Anura; family Pipidae; genus Pipa; species Pipa parva. Next base: position 1,075 of record WMED01028521.1, on the reverse strand, counting down.
TAGGATGGAAACATCACCCCACAAATAATAAGACCCAATCCCCCAAGCTTTGGTCCAGGTTTTGTCAGTAAGTATCTTGAAGATCAAGCATCCATACATGGCTTCTCTTATAGACTTTGACGTTTTAAAACTATTGATTTTGTTTGAGGCAAGAAAATGCCATAATAGGTTATCGATAACATATTGTACAACTGTGCCCCCCAATTTTTTTTTTTTTTATTCCCTTTAGATTTATAGATATTCCAGGGACAACAATGTTTTTACATTTTGATTTCCAGGTCAGCCAACGTTTCCACATACATTTTCAGATCTTTAAAATCAAGAACTTCTGAGGAACTGAGGCTAATGAGTTTTGCAGCTAAAAGATGAAGTGCAAATGTGGAAAAGATAACTTATAGTTGTAGTTGGGAAGGTCGAGAAATTTAGGTAAAAAAAATCAATTAAAATAGCACAGTTGACTTATACAAGAGTAATACTAGTTTTGAAAGCAAGGGGGTGAGGGAGAGCAGACATACAGACCCAGAGCTCTGCATTCCAGAAAACAAACTGGCTGGGGTCTCTCTCTCTCCGCTGACTAGCGGAGTGCAGGCAACCAGAGAGGCAAGTTTGTTCCAAGTCTCCTGCCTGGTACATACAGTCACCGCTGACACAGTTCAGTCATTAAAGCAGTGATAGTGCGGCCTTGGGCGATAAAAGCACTGGGATCGATGCCTCGCCCTGCACCATACCTAATCCCCGCTTATCTGCCCTTGACTCCCCTTCCAATGTGTGGGATAAACGCTCTTTACCTGAATCTAGGCAATGGGTTAATAGACACTCATAAAACATAGCTGCGGTAGAAATAGACTTACAATGGCTGCTGGTCCTCCCCTCACCGCGAAGCACCGGCTGTCAGCTTCCAAACACCTGGGGAAAGCCCCCTCCCCCAGCTCTGCTCGCTATGCCTGCAGTCCCAGTCCAGTCAGCCCCTCTTTGCAGCGATGTGCCCTCCCTCCCCGTGTTGTTATTGGGGGAAGGCTGGAGCAGAGCTGAGGGTTTGGGGTAAAAGCAGCAATCAGGGATTGCCTGAGAGTGA
>WMED01028519.1:0-10436 GCA_019650415.1 Pipa parva | reverse complement strand
ATATATATATATATATATATATATATATATATATATATATATATATATATATGGCTCCAACCACAATCCCACAATGCGCTTGATTAAGGAGATGTATGGTTCTGCTATATAGTAATGATAGGTCCCCTTAAATTGCACTCATAACATTGTTATCAAACACTGATATACAAGTAGGTAACCCTCTATAAAACAACACTTTCCTCACTTAAGATGAAATTTAATAAACTTGAAAAAGGCTGATTTCACCTTTCTGAGTTTATTCCTGCAAAATCTTTGCAGATTCTCACAGTAAATATTCTTTATTTGATCAATATTTACCAACAAAAACTTTTTGATCAAGTTTTTCAATCTAATTTCTCAGTGGAAAGGTAGCCATACTTTACATTGGTAGTAATGGCTACTTTTCCATCAAAAAACTCAATTGAAAAGTTTTTGTCGGTAAATATTGATAGAAAAAAATCTTGTGATATTTACCGAGATCTCACGGGAGTCAACTCGGAAAGGCGAAATCGGCCATTTCCAAGTTCATTACATTTCGCCCTATAGTCTTGTCACGGTACCATTATTTCAGTGTGCATAATTTGTAAATTCTATCAATTCTGCACATGAACCTTAATAAATCAGGATACTTTAGGGGGAGTTTTTTTTTTTTTTCTCATGTCAAAATATGTTTTGGGATAAGATGCAAAAATATTAAATGGTTAACATTCAGCAAGATCTAATACGTGTTGTTTATTGCTTTAGCCTGTTTTCTTCTCTTATAGGCAATTGACTTTGAAGGTTTCCAGTTGTTCATGAAGACGTTTCTGGAGGCCGACCTTCCAGATGATTTTTCCAAGCATCTTTTTATGTCATTTGGTAACAGATTTCATAACTCGAGTCCATCACTTCAAAGCAAATCACAGCTTCTTTCTGGAGGTGGGTTATGAAAATGTTTATCTTAGTAAAAGCGAGTTTTCAATGGAAAAAATAAACATCTGAATATCTTAGTGATAGGAAACTACATTAACCGTTAGACATCGTGGTTATTTTGTATACTAAATGTTTTGTATTTTTTATGTGGGGAAAAAAAGGACAATGACAGTACGAACTGGACATATTTATTCATATTTTTAATATTGAAAATAATATTTTGACATGATAATATTATATGATTATATTATATGATATTTATATGTAATTATATAAAAATATGTAATTAGATTGAAATGCAGCAAGCAGCCTGTAAAACATTTATTTTAGGAAAGGTTTTTAGCAGTTTTCCCTGGATTTTTCCTTAATGTTTCTTTTAGCTCATGCACAGTAAGAACATACAGACCCCATACTGGTGATGCCTAGGGTGGTACTGAATGCAGGAACTGGTGTTTCGAGGCAGCAATGTTAACCACTCAGCCACTGCACTGCCTCAATTAAAATCAATGAAACTGTGAAAAGTAGGTCATTAGCAATACTTGATAAATACATATGGGGCTAGGAGACTTCCCCTTAGGTTATAGATGGCTTTTATTGGTTCAAGAGCATATGAAGACCAGAATTGCAATGCTCCACATGGGTTGGAAAGCCACACATGACTAGGTAAACATAAAGAAAAGTGCTTTGGAAGGATTCCAGCAAACATAAGCACACATATCCTACTTATGATACAGCGTTGACACCTACTGGAGGATTTCCATAATGCACATATAAATATACAAATACAGCATCTCTCAAGCTCTTTAAATGAGATTTTGTCATTTAAACATCGCTCATCAATTTATCCAAATGCTTTAACAGACTTTTCTACATAGGACTGCATGTAAATGTCCTGTATTATCTTGAGTTATCTTAAATAATTTGGTGAAATATTCTGCTAAATTAATCCACAACCCATTAAATGACAGAGATGCCAACTACATCTGTATTTATCATGATTCTTACTTTTAAATACTCCTACACTTTATAAGGCAAAACTAACTAAATAGATTGACAACCTTCTGACAACTACATCAGTTCTGCAGAACAAATTTCAACAGCTAATATAGTACATTTCATGTTTCATATCTGTAGTTGAATGTGAGCTTGGAGCCCAGATAGTTATATTTATAGATCTTCACATCTCTATAGGAGAAGTTTTTAAATGTTTCTCAGATTTATTTTATAGATATTATCTGTGTTTATGCATTTATTAGGAAGGAGCACAGGGGAAGTGGGAATGTGAAATGCATACCTTAGTACAGATGGAGTGCATTTTATATCACTTTCTGGTCATTAAGCAAAAATAAAAAATGGATCGGACAGCAGAGAGTTCAGTTGGTCAATTTTCATGGGGTCCTCCATGTGGCATTTGTGATCCATGGGGGCAATATTCTCAAATACTAAATTTTCATTAAAAGTAGGTCTGTGGTAGAATGTATGTAGCTAGCAGGGGCATAGATGGGATTTTTTAAATTCTCTAGTTTAACCATTTTAATAAAAAGAAAAGAAAATGTTTGTCATCTAGGGGTGCTCTACAGTGCCCCTACAGACAACCTTGATGCTTTTCCACAGCTGTTACTCCAGATACTCTACAGTTCAGGCATTAACCCAGATGCTGTCAAGTCTTTCTACACATATAGACCCCATTCTGTGCATTATCTTCCATATCATGCACTAACCTCCATGCTGTGCATAAACTCACAGTCTATGCAATTCACTGGGTTGTAGAGTAACTCCATGTTCTATGGAAGTTCCACAATTATGTGCAGCAACCTCTCATGCTGTGCAGGGCCCCCTTGTTACGGTTACTGCAGCATCACTCTGGTTTCCAGATGGGAGCACTGTTGCAGTCCTGGAATCAGTAAAACAAATGTGCTATAGACAGGAGTGTAACTAGAAAGGGTTCTTCAGTAGCTCCACCAACCTGAGTGGAACTCATTAGCTGCAAAATATTGTATTTACAGCAAAAACAAACAAAACTGGGCTATACCATAGCCGTATATTTCCCACATACCAGGGCATCACCAGATAGAAGCATTCAAACACAAAATAATGATAATATCAGAAAACGGGTATAGAAACAAAGTAGATAGGGACCTAGTTCCCCATTTGCCAAAAATGAAGTAGGATTATTATTAGTAATGAAAGATTATGGGGATTATAATATTCCTTCAATAAGGATTATTAAGAAAACATAAGGAGCATGTTGTTACATGGAATTATAAATCTTCCAGAAAACAATTTGTTTTGCTGTCATTAACAAAGGAAATGGGCCACCTTGTGGTACAACTATGGGGAATCTGATTAAATGTGATGTAGACACCTTTCTAGACAGCAGGTTAAAACTACTGCATTGTTTTACAGTCTGACTGTCATTTCCGCTTCTTTAGTAAAAAGTAATGTATGCATGGTGTGGGGGGGGTCTAGCTGAATAGTTAATAATCAAATGTAATTCAAAACATGCATTTATTCACATATTTCAAACCATCAAGAAAAAAAATGCTCAGTTGTCTTAAAGCATAACATACAACTTACTGTATATAGCACAGCATAACCTAATATCAACAGTTAAAATAAACCAGGAGGAAGAAATCTGAAAGACTGTCATTATCTTCACTAGTTCTATAGTTGAACAAGGTTGTTGACAGAAGTCAGATGGTATACTCCGCTGCAGGTATCGCTGAAACATATAGTCCAAACAATGTCTTCTTCAGGCAGAGAATCTATGGTGAGAGCTCCAACCTGCACATTGAGGACCTTAACTGATGTCCACCAGGTTCTCTGGAGCTGCCCCTTTACTTACTTCAAGTGATTTTGCCACCAAACTTTCCTTACCTCTTGTCCTACAGTGCATTCCTAAAGACTCCACCTCAGGTATATATACTTCTTTGTGTCTGCTCTCTAGCCCCAAATTGGCTGGAAAATAGTCCTCTTGCTATTCCCTAATAAACATTTAATTGACGTTGCCCATTGCCTATTGTTCAATGAAATCGAACCAAGCTCGGACAGTGTATCTTTCTAACGGGAATCTTTTATTCAGTTCCAAAGGACATGCACATATACAATGATAAAAATGCTTTTTGAACTAACAAAAGCAAATGCTTACTTGTATCAGATAAAATAATTCTTAGTGATATCGTTGGTTTTTATCCTCTTTAAGGTCTTCGAATGAATTACAAAAGTAATAGTTCATCGCGATCTTCTTCTCCTGTTTCTCTAAGACCTCCAGATGTAATCCAGCTGAAAGATATTGTTTGCTATTTGTCACTTTTAGAAAGAGGAAGACCAGAAGACAAGCTGGAATGTATGTATTATATGTAAACGTTCAGTTTATCATTTGGTAGTGATTTCTTTTTTGGGGAAATGGGTTTAGTCTGTATTGAATTAGATGCTTTACTTTTGTATGTCTGTTGCATATTTAAGGTATTCTTTAGTACTTTAAATTAAATAAAAGGTTGGTCATACTTAGACCTTGAGATAAATCGGCTGGTATAAATTGCTTTGTTCAGTGTTTAAATACAGCCAAAATGGATTCACATAAAACTGACCATAACTTCCTAACTGTTAATTGTGTAACGTGGGAATACCAAGGGTTGTAATAAACGTTTATTATCAGTTGTGGCCTTATCTTCATACTCTCCTTGGCCTATCCCAGTTACAGAAAATGTTTAGGATGTGTATACCCAGTCCCCAAGTACCTAATGGCTTCCTGCAGTTCTCCAGCGAATACTCCTTTAAGTAAGCCACTTCCAGGCCTCACTCCTCATATCAGGAACCAATGATTCACAATCCAGCCAAGATCAGTTCAAACATTTAAAACTCTTTATTTGTCTTTCATCCACACATCAAAACTTACAATACAACGAATAAATTCTTTCCTGTTATTCCTTTCTGTGTAGTCTCATAATTGCCATAAATGTTATTCCAATACCATTCAACTTCCCTTGGGTTCCAGGTATCGTTTCTTTTATACTTAAATTCAATTTAGTAGTGAACTTACATCTTGACTGGAGAACCTGCTCTCCTTGCCTCCCATCAGAGCAACTACTCCACGTCCTGTTTGTAGGCCATATTTATAGGCTACACAAATGATAAACTCCCCTAGGGTTCTTACTAAAGTATAATTAAAATATATTAATTTATACATTTTGGCCACAAGAAGGGGTTGAGGATAAGTTATGAAGAAACATCATAATAGCTATACCCAAAAGAGGTATCTAAGGGTTTTACTAATATTAAATAAGATATTTAGGGCACTAAGGGTGATACTCTCACTTACCACTCCTTACATTTGGTTACAGAAAAGGGCTTGCTTACCATGGGGTAAAATAACTGTTTTCCTCTTAATGAATTTGTATGAACAATTTATTTTAATACCATTGTATTGAAAATGACACCGAAATATGTACAACTCAAACACCTGTGTTATAAAAATTGGTGAAAGAAGGTGAAATGTTATAAATATACTAAAGAATTAAAATGCTTTTTAATACATTTCACCCGATAATAAATATACCCTGGAGTGTTAGAGAGTCACTGGGTTAGCAGAGAGTCACTGGGTTAGCAGAGAGTCATTGAGTTAGCAGAGAGTCACTGGGTTAAGCAGAGAGTCACTGGGTTAAGCAGAGAGTCACTGGGTTAAGCAGAGAATCACTTAAGTTCCCACTGTCATAGAGCACCACCTCTTCGCAGATCTGTTCTGAACTTTCTCATCTTCATCCATAAATATTAGGTCATTCTAGAAAGTTCTTCATGGCATTTAAATCATGGAGACAAATTGAACTGGTAGGGAAACTTCAGGCAGTGCTACTTGGGAAATGTATACAAATCAACCCTTAAATAAACATGGAAGAGGTGTAAATTATAGGGATTTCAATGTTTAACATCGAGAAACTTGCAGACATATTCCTTTCCTTCTGGAGGGCTTGATTTTTTTTTCCATTTTGTTTTATTTTAGAATAACTTTAAAGTATAATCGGGACCCAAGGGAGCCTTTAATGTTCTTTAAACATTCTTAAAGGCTTCTATAAAGCATGACCTTTTATTAAAAAAAATTATTTCTTTCACTTTGTTTGGCTTTCGAGAGCCATTCATGAATATATATTATACAACATTCTTTTGAACAGTAGCTCTTGGTGAGTGCCTGGTTATGCAAGCACAAACATATATATCATTTTTTTTACAACATTGAGTGAGTCTGGAACTAACCACAAAGTGCAATAAAGCAATTTTACATTAACAACAACATATTTAATAAAGTTTACAAATCCTACAAATAAAATAGAACATAGATAAAATGTTATAAAAGAGAGGAAATTATATTTGACAAACCAAACACAAAACGACATAGTATATGAGATCACGTTTTCTGTTAGAGTATGTGTTTCCTCTAAAAGTGATTGCTGGTAATGTGAAAAAAGATATTCAGATGACTTTCAGAAAATGGATTCAAAGTCTTCCACTTCCACCATCTTGAGTTGATGGGCTTTAATTAGATGATGATGTACTTTGGTTGGTTTCTTCTTGTTGCAGTCTCTAGTTGAATCTGTTGTATGGTTTTGTGGTCTTCATTCTCAAGGCCAAATAGATACAGTTGAATAAACAGTCAGTATTTATGTAGTCTCTTCATGAGGAATTTTGTTTTTGACTCCTTATATTATGACATTGCAGCATATGATCTGATTTTTAGGATTCTTGGCTAATTACCTTAGATCATTTATATTTCCCTGGCATGCAAAGACTAATTTTGAAGTCTGTTTTAATGTCCCTATTCAGTCTAACTTAGCAGACACTACAACTGTGTGTGAAGTTATGCTACGTTTTGAATTAAATATGTTTTTATCTTGTTTTTAAACACAGACCAGATAGGCCACTGGGAAATTTTCTTTGTGGAATCAGTCTGAGTTGGTAAATCTTGTTGACTAGTGTGCATATATTTAGGGGGTTATTCTTTAAAGTCGAATTCTCAAATAGCGGGTTCCCATAGTAAATCCGCGACTGCGACAATTCTCCCATTGTAAAGTTGCGGCTGCGACAATATTTCCATAGTAAAGTCACAACTGCGACAATATTCTTATTATAAAGACGCGTCTGCGACAGTAGTAGTCTATCACGACTGTCTTTAGCTGGCAAATTTACACCTTTACGCGACAATTCGGACTTTAGTGAATAACCCCCATAGTCATTCTTTCATTGTTTTCTATCTTGGCCATTTGCTAAACTAAATCCTAAGTAGTATTCAGGTCTTAGCTGTATTTTCATGTGCAGATCTGAAGTTTTATTCATTCATTAAAGTATGAATTTATACAGTGTCAAAATGAATTCATGTCACTTTAGGTCGCTATGATACTCGCAAATTTATTAATCCTTGTTTACTAAGCTGCAGATTCCATTAGCAAAGAAGTAAACAATGTTGGATGCAATTTGTTACATAGTGTGGCATAGTCAGTCAAACAGTAGTAGAATGCGCATTGATTTGTAGCCCATGTTGGTGAAGTATTTACTGTAGCTGACAGTAGAGTAGAAATCCAACCAACGCAGAAACAGAATTTGTTGTTCTTTGATAATAGATTTTATAGAAATATAAATTGCTTTGATTCTAAGCAATACTTTTCTTTTCCTGAATCTATTGCTCTACTAATATACTGTGGCACTCTAAAGGGACGAATGTGCTTTTATAGTCAGACCTCTGACACATGCTGTTGGCAGTAATCAAAACTTAAAGGAACACTCCTGCCTAAAGAGGCTTTGTTTCTGCCTGAAAGCAAAACAACGTAGAGCAGTGTTGGAAAAAAAAATATTTGTGAGGGATTTTTTGGCCTATTAAAAGAATGCCAGTTCTTTCTAACACAGCGTGAGTCAGAACAGTTCATCATGAAGAGAGACCTATATTAACATTGTTTAGAGTGTGAAGATGTGTTTACACAAGAGGTGGTGAAAAGAGCACTGATGCTTTCAAATGAGACATTCACAGCCAATGAGAATGTAAGATTAATTTCCAGTGTCAAGTCTGGAATAAAACAATCTTAGCACCATGAAATACATTCCACTATGGAAGTGAGAATAAACTGGCTATATGTTTTAAAATTACCGGAAAAAAAAAATCCTTACAACTGCTCTAAATGGAAATTAGACTTTTGTCAGATGGAAATGTGGTGATAAATATCCATACAACATTTTAAAGGACAGATTTGAGTTTAGTAAAAAATAATGAGGTTGTTTGAAACTGATCGCTTTCCAGGGTACCTCTGGAAAATGCATATCATTAAATCACATGTTCCTTCATAGCTTTCATATAACATGAAGCTAACTCTACACTGTTGGTTAAATGATATTTTTGGGTTGTATGTGCTTCTTTTCGAAAAAGTGTATTTAAAATGTAATGGATTATATATATTTTATGGCCAAATTCAATAAAATAATGGAAACTGTACAAAAATATGTGTTAGAATCATGGATTTGACATCACCAAAGAATGATTATGTTGTTAAATTTTCAGTACAATCAACCATATTATGAAAACCACCTGTCTAATATTGTATAGTTCCCCCCCTCATGCCATCAAATAGGTCTAAGCTATAGCAACTAGCAGTAGTTAGCCTTAACAGATACAGGGGAACTATTATAGTTAGAGCCAACCCCTAGTTGCTATGGATACTAGACCTCTGATGATGATCACCCCTGTTTATAAATTCCTCTGAAAGTTTTCTAGTAACCCTGTTAATTCATACCTTATTTATATTAGGATCTCTTATGTGGCCCTTATTATATTTTATAATGATAATGTAACAAATAAAGAGAAATAATGTAAAACTGGCCAAAGATAAATCAGGAATCAACCTGGGGGAGGAGGGCAGAAACTGATACTTTGTGAATACCTCTAGGGCATAAAATCCGAGGTTTTGCAAACTTTACAATACTTAGTAATAAAGCCACACAGGTTTACAAACTATGAATATCAATATATTCAATATATTGCTAGAGAGGGGGTACATGTATTGAGAGAGAAGTTATTTTTAAACGGTAAAAATCCTGTCAATTTGTAATAAATTGTTAATAACATTCAACATGTATCTGTGATCAACAGAATTTCTACTTCTGTGACCAAAACTTAAATGGTTCAAATTTTGTTTGGGCAATGCTTAATAATTCATCCGCATCTGTTTCTTCACCAATTAAATCAAGAGATATACAGCAAATTAATAACCAAACCCTGGTTTGGTGCATCCATAATACATACAGTATAGATTTCACTGCAGATTTCATTATTTGTAACCAGGGTCAGCATCAATTTTCTATGGTCCTCAGTAGGGAATTCAGAGTTATTTTATAAAATATGAATTATTAGAGTCTCTGAAATGCAGGGGCAATGTACAGCTGTGTCCCTTTAACCCCAAACAATTTGCTCAGGGTGTATCAATCAGAATACATTTTAACTTGGGAGCCCTTTGTAGATAATTCCATTTTTTTAAATATATAGTATATTTGATCATATTATTTAAATATTACTTTTATCTTTAAATAGATTATTTTCAGTTTTGCAATATTTAGATACTTATGTGATTTGTACGGTACAGTTTGTATAGCATGCAGACAGTTTATTATTAAAGTTTATATTGAAATAGTGTATTAGAACCAAGATTCAATCTGATAAAGTGCAAGCTTGTCAATGCAATGTTACTTGTAATGTAAATGAACCAGACAGCTATCCTAACTACAGTGTTTACTGCCACAAATATCTTCCAGGTACACTTATGTTTATTGAGTGGTATATCTGGAAAGTATCATGCTACAGTTGATAGAGCCTTCTTATATTTACTAAGATGAAATGTGTTTATTATATTCATGTGTTAATTGGTTGCTGCTTCACACTTTACTAAGTCTATGTAAAGTATTTACTCGACATTGCAATTTGTTTCTGTATTTATATCTATATTCAGATTTTTATTACACAGGCCTATTTTTAGGGGGACAGCTTGCAGAGTAATTTTAATGCACGGTGGTCATATGAATATTGTCTCAATTCCTGAATATCCCATGTATGGAGTGCTTCTGTTCACTATTAATTGTACTGTCAGTGGATGAGTCATGTATGTATAATTTTATTTATAAATCACCACAAATTTACACAGCGCTGTATATTTCAGCAATACAAATATAGTACAGATATGGTGAAAGTGCATTACACATTACAAATGAGTTACTTACAAGTGTGAAATCACTTAAAGTGCCAAATAGTGATTGACACAAGATGGATTTAGGTCCCTGCCCTGTAGAGCTTACAATCTAAGTGATCTGAGTCATGAGCTAGCTTGCTGGGTATGTAAGATGTGCAATAAGTTGTCTGACTACACATATCCCTTATTGCTGTGATAGGAAAAACTGGTGATTTATCAGAGTTTCAGAAGGGGATGATTGTTGGCTAGAGATGGCCGAATTTTTCAAAAATTTGATTCGGCTGATTCGCCGAATTTTCTCAAAGT
>WMED01028518.1:0-10436 GCA_019650415.1 Pipa parva | reverse complement strand
ATCCCTTGGTCCATGTGCGACTAAAGGATCCCTTGGTCCATGTGCGACTAAATGATCCCTTGGTCCATGTGCGACTAAATGATCCCTTGGTCCATGTGCGACTAAAGGATCCCTTGGTCCATGTGCGACTAAAGGATCCCTTGGTCCATGTGCGAGTAAAGGATCCCTTGGTCCATGTGCGACTAAAGGATCCCTTGGTCCATGTGCGACTAAAGGATCCCTTGGTCCATGTGCGACTAAAGGATCCCTTGGTCCATGTGCGTACAGGAAATAAAATGCTTCTTCATAACATCTTCACTGGGTTTGTTTCTTTCAGTTTCAGGAAAGTGTAGCTAAAATGTATCTATTTATTTCAGACAGTTTTGGCAAAACAATGAAATAATCATTTTAAAAAGTACAAATACTTTTACTTGTTCAGCCTTCTGTTCGCTGCATTATACCACACATACACACAGAAGAGACCCTAAATGACATTATTGAACTATAAAATAAACTTGTATTCTCTAATCATGACAAAGTTGTCAGAACATAAATGAGCAGTCATCCTTAGCTAGAGCTACATTTTATCCAGATGTGGTTGATGAACATCTGGCACCACATGACACCCTCACCCACTATAACTGGTCTACTTGCAAGTTCTATCTCAGCAGTGTAACTTGTTAACTGTACAGTGCAGACAGTTGCATAACACTGTAACAATCTTTTGCACTGCTATTGGGCTGCCAGGGAAAAAAGCTAGGCATTCTGTAGTGTAACTTGGTTACTAGTTGATGCACCTGGTTACTCTTCAGCATAAATAGGAAACTGGGTAGCATAATTTGAAATCCTTAGTCCAAAGTGAGCTAACTGATCTGTGCTAAAGGACAAAGCTGCTGGATAGTTTACAATATAACTGGTTAAACTAATAGTTAGTTACAGTCCTAAGTGCTTACTTTCACTGGGCAATGTTTAAGGGCACTTTCCAGTTTAACCTAGGGTGTTCAGTAATGCAGTTGGGCATTTAGAAGTAACACAGAGTCAGTTAATGCTTGTGTTTAAATTCTTGTCATTAGACTTTTCACCTTTAACATAAAACTCTTCTTTGCCTCTTGCACACCTATTTTGCTGCAAGTTTACATAACTTTACACAAAAATATTCTAAAGTTCCATTTTGAGATTTTTTTAAGTGTGTAAAGGAGCCTTTATGAGTTTAGAGCAGTGTCTATTCTCATGTCTTGCCATCTTTATTATTGTGTACAAGCACTGTTTACTGTTGTTTGGCAGAGAGATCATATAGCTGAGAAGTTGGCCACAGGAAATAAAGAGATTAACTGTAAAGAAAGATCTTAAAAAACAGAAATATGCATGTCCCTCAGCATTGTCTGCTGATAGAGTGGAATGTGCAAAGGATATGGATGGACATTCTGGGAAACGACATTCTTAACAATAGAAAAGAAATATGAAGGTTAGGTGACCCTTTTGAGACAAAGCTTGGAGGCAGAAAATATGTAGAGGTGGGGGGAATGGGAATAAATTATATTAGTTAGAAAGGGAGAAAGAAATGTATGGAGTAAAGAAGAATGGGGGAATTGTGTGGGGGGGGACTGAAATAGAAAACACTAAGGGGCATGGATAAGGAAATGAAACAATAGATATATATAGACATACTGTATATTGTGTATTATCAGGAATATATTACTGTTCTTATATATGGTCATTAAATATCTACAGGATGGATCAGTCCATTCCAATTAAGGAGTTCGGTGCTATGGAAAGTCCTCAGCAAAGCCCTCCCAAAAAAACATTCTCAAGGTCTTCATCCCACCAGTCTCCTTTATTTAAACTGAAATAACCAACCTATAAAAAACTGAAAGGACCACTCAACCTACTGAATAGTATTTGAAGTCCTCCTCATCCTACATCAGGTTAAACGGAACTTACATTTTACAATAAAGTCGTTTCATCCCATTTTCCCTTTTTTCAAAATAACTTTACTGCTATTTTTATTTTCTTTTAACACATTTGTAATCTCTGTATTTTAATTAATTTATTTCAAATAAAATGTTTGCTTTGGAAGAAAGGGGTGAGTAGATGAAATAGATGTATGATGTGTGATAAATTCTGTTTTACTATTTCTCTACAAATTTATTGCTTGTTAAAAGGCCATACACTGAAATTCCAGTAGTTTGGAAAAAAAAAACCTCTTATATAGACGTGATTATGTGACATGTTCTGCACATCAACATTTACGGGTGTTTCAGGGCTGCCAGATGCTGATATTTTGTTCCTTTTGCCTGAGGCATTGAAAAAAAATGTCAATTATCAATTGAGTTTGAATTCATTATAAAGTGATAAATGGGTAAATTAACTTTGCGCAGAGTTATTTATATCGCATTCCTTTCTTCACAGCAGTTTGTAAGATGTGTTTTGCAGGGCTGTGTTTTCAATTACCACAGGGTCATCAGTAATATTGCACATGAAAACTATTAGGTGGACTTCTGTCTGGATACGATAGTTCAAACATACAGTGAAACTAGAGTGTGGTGTGACAGTCATCCCGGCTAAATCATTCTGATATGAAATATTTTGGAGTAGGATATAAAACAGCTGGGTTCGCTATTGGTGGTAAGATTTAATTTACTAGATGATGCGAGACTGCCTACATTGTAAATGTAGGAACACACAAGCATCTGAAGAAGGATTTCCGTGCAGCAGTTCCTGCTCTTTCTTCAAGGTCACAATGGCCCTCAGTGTAAATGCTAGGGTAAACATTTGGTGCTGATAATCTTTCTCCTTTTCCTTGCATTTTTATACTAGTATTCTGTCTCCAAATCTAGCCAGCTATCAACCGCAACCTATTTACAATGTTATAATCTGAATGTGATACCCTTTGTCTCCACCCCTGTTTTATATGTAACATGTATTTACAAATGCCTGTTTTTCCCTTTATAGAAATATCTTCAATGTGACTTTTACAATTGAAAATTTCTGCATGTAACGTATTTTCTATATCTGAGAATATGCCAGTTACAACCCATTTTGGGACTTCAATGCCCTGCCACCCATAGGATGCTGAGGGAACCCGATGGTCACCCACCCATGTCTGTATAGCTCAAGATGCAGAACTTCCCCTCCAATTCTCATCAGATTTGCTGCTGCTGCAATCATGACATCATTACAGTGACATTGTAGTCCATAAAACCCGATGAAGGCCACTGTGTGCAATGTTAATGTTTCTGTAGTCTTAAATAGGACAATAACCATAATGAAAAGGTTCCCTGAGTGATCATCTTGGGTTAACTTAAGGAAGGAACCATGAGAGCTTTCACTTCCCAGGCTGGTTAACAGGCTGAGTCCCAGCAGGCTCTATCCATCAATTAACTAACCTTTTCCAAATGCTGTTTCCCAGCTGGGCAGGAATTCAATACATGATCACAGGTCAGAGGAAAAGCTGTCTTGCTGGAGGCAGGCGGTTCATTCACAAAATGAGTTCCTTTGTAAGAATAAGTGGGGGGAGGGAAAGGAATGCAAGCGTGTGTACATATTCAGAAGGGCACATGAAGTACTGCAGTGGGAAGTCTTCTAATTGCATTTAATAAAACTTTATAGATTCAAACTTTCATGCTCTCGCAACCTGCCACAAAGAAGGGTAGTAAAAAACTTCTACAGCTGTAAAGCAAGCAATACAATATAAATAGAAAAAAAAACCTCCAAGAACAGACATTGCTCAATCACTGGTAAATTGGAAATTGTCGCTTAACAACAGCTGAAAAGTCAAAATTGAACAGCCGAGGCTTAGAATAAATCAAGGTTAAAATAAATTGGAATTTCCTTTTAATACATTTAGAACTACAATCATTTTTGTGAGTTGGGCCCCCAAAAAAAACAAACTTAAAATGACCCCACCCATCTTAAATATTAATTAATAAGTGCCTTTTAAATGTAGAAACTATTTATTTTTTACGTGATGTAAGGTCACCTCCAAAAGTATTCATTGCAGCTCACAATGTCGCCCACGCCATGAAAGGCAGATGTAGCTGGGTGACTTTTATCATTAAACTCATTGAAACTTTGCAGAATTCCCAATGCAATGAGTTAAGCTAATGCGAATACATATGCAGTCTTTCTGGGAAAGTAAAGTTAACGTACCACAATGTCTCACTGTGCAGTGCTAAAATGACAAAATCAGCTGTAAACAATTTTACAAAATAAGCCCCTCTACATCAGTAAGTCTGGGAACAGCTGTTATTGAATCTATTTAAAGAGCAACATCCAACACCAGTACAAACAAATAAAAATAAATCCATACTCAAGAGCTCTTCTTGTGAAGAGTTATTGCAGCAGTTGCATTTGTGACCGGGCTTATTTCACATGGGGAGTGCAAGTCCTTTACCATCCCGCAGCTTTTCAAATAGTTAACTCTGGAGAAACAGCATTTTTTTTATCGATCTTGCAGTTTTTGTTTATTTAAATGTGGTTTGAAGTCAATTTTATCAATTAAAAAGTGTTGGAAAACATAACCCTGAATTCAGAAACAGTCGTAATCAGAGTTTCCAGACCGGAGTTTTTAAAAGGTGAAAGGGTTTTATTTTAGAAAGTTCAGTCATGCCTTTCTGCAAGCCTTTCTAATCATAATTTATAGAGAGCCTTGCAAGAGACACCATACCCACTGTGCTTTTAGTGCATCATGTACATTCTTCAAAGCACCATGGCCAGACAGATCATGGTAGCTAAAGTATCCACAGAATCGTTTCAAACTAAGGTTTCTTCCACCATCTAGCTGTAATGACTGGACACTAGGAAGTAGTGGAGTAGGAGGCAGCAGAAAGAACCACAGAGAATTTGGGGCTAGCTGACCCTAAGGCGTGGAGTCTAAGGTACTTCACCTTGGATCCCTGCAAGGTAGCTGTTCAGAGGTGGTTCATATGGAGAACAACTTAGCACAGGTGAGACTGTTAGAGAGTACCAGGAGACAGGCTACTAGGAAAGGCTGGAAGCAGTTTTCAGGAATTGGCACAGAGAGCACTAGGGAGTCAGGCACAAAGATTTAGACTTAAACTGAGCCCAATAATGTAGCAGAATTGTTATTATAATCGGGTTCAGGCTCTGATGCGTTAGCCTTATATAGGGCAAGAGGCAGGAGTGCCCCTGCACCTACTTGCATCAGGTGTGCACCCCCGAGACATAGCTGCATCCGGATCAAGTGACCTTGACGTATTTATGTCATCGGTGCACGACCACAACGGACGTGCGCACTTGAGAGGGGAACGCTGCTGAAATGAATGCCGGTAAGTACAACTCCTTACACTAGCAAAGTGAATTTCACATCACCATAATAACAGAGACTAACTGAGATCATAAAAAAACAAAGCTATTTGTGAAATATATGTAAATTAGTGTCTCCAGAAAGATAGGAATTATATGCCAGTTTTGTTAATGTGAGATCTGTAACTGATAGCCCAACCATTGAGTTTTTAAAATGACACATGAGCTCCCAGTGTCACAAAATGTGGACAGATCTGTCTAAGACTTTCTGGGCCTCATCAACATAGGGAAGTTGGTTCTAGCAAAGGTGTGACGTGCTATTGAATTTACTTGTAATTAAGTACACAGGAGGTAATTAAGGATAGTGTGAAGTGAGGTGCGGAGTCCTCGCCTCACTTCGCACTTACTGATATGCGCTTGCTGATGTCCTGCACGCGGACAACAGCGAGCACTTTAAAGGGATTCCAGTCTCGGCGAGAGCAAAAGAGTTGCCTATCCGAGACTGGAATCCCTTTAAAACGCTCGCTGATGTCCACATGTAGGACATCAGCGAGCGCATATCAGTAAGTGCGAAGTGAGGGGAGGACTCTGCAACTCACTTCGCACTATCCTGAACTACCCCCCCAGTATAAGATCCAAAGTGCTATGTTGAGGTTGACACAAGAGGTTTGAGGTCCCTGCCCCGTTATGCTTACAGTCTAAATGGGAGGAAGACTTACATACACAGATGGGTAATAAGAACTGTGAAAGTGTGTTGAAACACAAGTCCATAAATAAAAAAAATACAAATATTAAGCATAAATGACTAAGTATTAAATAAATTATATATATATATATATATATATATATATATATAAATCAGTGATAAATATCAGTGCTAGTGCTCCAAAAGCTAGGATTTCAGTTTAGCTTTAAAAGTGCAGAGAGAATGTCCCTGGCGAAGATAAAGGGGTGTAGAATTCCAGATGTGAGAAAGGGCATTATTGGTTTGTGGGAAGCAAAGCTGGTTGCTTTGGGAGGAGCGCAGTTGATGTCGAGGAATGTACAGGCATATGAGAGAGGAGATGTAGGGTGGGGCAACAGAGTGAAGTGCCTTAAATGTCAAAAGGAGAACACTGTAAAATGATTCATTTGCTTACAGGGAGCCAAGGAGCAGAGAGATTGGGAGAGAGGCTGTCCCCTCTGGGGAGAGAGAGAGAGAATTCTGGCAGCAGAATTTAGATTAGACTGGATCGAGAAGAGGCGGGAAGCCGGAAGGCCAGATAGAGGAACACTGCAGTAGTCCAGGTGGGATAGAACAAGAACATGCATGAGGGTGTTAGCATTGGAGCGAGAGAGAAAGGGTTAATTTTGGCAATGTTGCAAAGGAAAATTCGACAAGTTTTAGCAGTGGAAGAGATGTGTTTAGAGAAGGAAAGAACAGAGTCAAAAGTTACCCCAAGATAATGTACAGAGGTTACAGGGTTGATGATGGCACCATCCACTAGAATGGAAAAGGTATGAGTGGAACCACGTTTGAGTGGAAAGATAATTCCGTTTTAGCGAGATTTAATTTGAGCTGGCACTTAGCCATCTATGAGGAGATTGCCATGAGACACCTGGAAATTTGAGACTGTATTTCAGATGTTAGCACAGTAGCAGATCAGTAAATTTGAGTATCACCTGCAAACAAGTGATACTGAAGACCAAATTAATTGATGACTTTACCCAAGGAAAGGGTGTATAGGGAGAACAGGATGGGCCAAGGACAGAGCCTTAGGGCACTCTCACCCTAAGTGGGACAGGAGAAGAAGTTTCATTAGCATGGGAGACAAATAAGGAATGATCAGAAAGATAGGAAGCCAACCAAGAAGCAGCTCGATCACGGACCCCAAGCACATGAAGAACTTGTCAAATGGTCGACAGTGTAAAATGCAGAGGATGGGTCTAGAACAGCAGTTTTCAACCTGTGGGTCATGACCCCGTTGGAGGTCGCACGACCATCCCACGTTGGGTCGAGAACCGCTGCGGAGCCCGGAAGTTCCCGCAGGACCCTTTTTATAAGGGTTCCTGTGGGGTGATGGCCCAAAACGTCACCACGTGATGCACGTACGTGATGATGTTTTGCCTGAACGTCACCACGTGACGCGCGTACGTCACTACATGGGGACGCCGTGACGTCACTGCATGGGGTCATGGTTCTCAAAAGGTTTAGAACCACTGGTCTAGAAGAATTAGAACAGAAAAGTGACCCTTGGCTTTGGCAACATGGAGATCATTTGCAGGTTTACAAAGGGCAGTCTCCATAGAGTGCCCTGGCCTAAAATCAAACTGCAGCAAGTCTAAGAGGTGGTGTGCATGCAGATAGTTAGTAAGGGTACAGACAAGACATTCTAGAAGTTTAGAAGCCAGAGGTAAGAGAGACACAAGATGGTAGTTAGTGAGGCATGCAGAGTCCAGCGTAGCTTTTTTAAGCATGTGTTTAATACAGGCCTGTTTAAATGAAGAAGGAAAAGTTCCAGAGGACAGGGAAGAGTTGAACAGGTACATTATGACAGGCACAAGGGCAGAATCACAACACTTAATTAAAGAAGAAGGAATGGGGTCAAGCAAGCATGTAGTGAGATGGGAGGAAGAGAGAAGTTGAGAAACTTGAGACAAGGTAGCAGAAGAAAAAGAATTCAGAAACTTAGATAGGGGTGTAGGTAGACTAATGTCTCTGTCATTAGGAGGAGGAGTAATCTGGTTGCAGATGTTATCAATTTTATTTTTAAAGAAGTCTGCAAAAATTTGTGGGGAGTTTGGTGGGGTTTGGATGCCTGAGGGTGAGGGACGTAAAAGGGAGTTGAAAATGGAGAACAGACAATGGGCATTTGATTTATTCTGGTTTATGGAAGTTCTGTAATAGGATTGTTTGGCTAGGGAGAGAGAGAGGAGTTAAGGCATGAGAGTAGAAACCTATAATGCAGAAAGACAGCCCAGGAATGAGATTTCCTCCTCAAACATACAAGATGAGGAAAACCGATCTTCAGTTGCAAATCTGGCCATCATATCTCCTAGTTGTGCTTTAAAGCCCAGTGGATAAGCATTGATGTCTATGAATTCCATGAAAATTGACAACTTTGAAGGCAAATGTGATACTCTGTTTCCAGAAATTATCAGTTTTGAATAGATATATTGGGGTGGAATATTAAAATAAGTAGAGTTCTCCATTCACTGCTCTAAAGCCTACAGTTTAATGCACTGATAACAGAAAAGTGTCTATAAAAAAGAATATGGTGGCTAAATACTTCCTCTGTAAATATTGAAAAGCCCAGCCTCTCTTTCTGGAATTTTCTAAATCCCTTTTGTTTTATTCACTTTCTGATACTGAAGAGGCTGGTATTAAACAACCCTTGGTAGAAGTAACTGTGCAGGCAGGACAGGGATGTATTTTGTAAAGATTAGACTTAAAAGTTGATAAATACAGCCTGAGGTTAAGGAAGAACATGGGCAAGAGTCAGAACACAGGCAAGAGCCACAACTAGGAAGTCAGAAATTCAGGAGGCATTGCCAGAGATAGGAGAAGGCTAGAGAAAACTGGGTATGTTAATGCTAGAACTTAGCACAACATTAAACAAGGACTAGCAGGGAAGGAACAGAGGAAAAAGCAAGCATCAGAGTTAGAGAGGACTAGAACCAGACTAACAAATAAGCATATGCAAGTAAGAAGGATAATAAACAAGCAAGGGAAGAAAGCGCAACAATGTTTTTTTTTTGCCCTTGACCCCAGGTACCTCAACAAGGCGCTGACCCAGCACCACCCCAGTACCTTCAGCTGTTGGAAAGTGATTATGTGGAGTTGCAGGAGGGCTGTAAATTCTGACCTAAGGAATGTTTTTTACTCCATAGCTGCAGATGGCCATGAAGATTGAGACCACTTTGGAAGATATATTTACATTGAAAAAAGATACATTTTTAACAGAGCATGAAGTTACACGTTACAAAACGTTTAAAAAGCAATGAAAAAAAAGTGAAAAGTGCACAGATATTGTCATTATTTCATTCTTCTGACTTTTCTCCTGAAAACAAGCCAAAACTATACAAGATATTTGAGGACATTAGCACTTCCCTGTACCCAGAAGGATAGAAATAT
This sequence comes from Pipa parva, assembly GCA_019650415.1. Taxonomy (NCBI): domain Eukaryota; kingdom Metazoa; phylum Chordata; class Amphibia; order Anura; family Pipidae; genus Pipa; species Pipa parva. The sequence continues at coordinate 1,078 of WMED01028518.1, read as the reverse complement.
ATATACAGATTTTTTTTGGACAATGCATGAATATAAACTCAATGAAATCAAATGAGTAGGTTAATCCTTATCCTGATTTCTGAGTTCCCTTGCAAGCTCTAACTTGTGGTTCGTACAATGAAGTCTCAGCATTTTTGGATCATTGTGTTTTTAATGGCCTTGCCATGCCAGATCATATTTGAAGCGCATCTGTTAACAGCTCTTTCAGTAAGCAGTCACAGCTAAATGCATTCACACAAAAATATCACTTTTTGTCATGTCCAGTGGACCATAGTGGTCCCTTAAATGCATGTCAATACCCCAAGCTTCAAAATGAAACATTGTATTTCTTAAAAAAAAAAATAACACAACCGTAGCTAAGCTTAGAAGCATAAGTGTGCGCAGGCCACTTCATTAGTGTGTGTCCCCAAAGAAAAACTTCTTAAAGGTAAAGTTTTTCCCTGCCCCCCTCCTTTCTATCCCCCTCCCTGCTGCTTTACTTCCCTGCTATTAAAGGGGCCTGTACCGCAAGGGCACACCAGGCACACCCCATGCACACGCCTATGCTTAGAAGTATGGATTGGCATCTACAATTAAAGTTTTTTGTGTATTTTTAAGTTTTTAAACTATACTATATGCTATTTACATTTCCACTTAGTCTGGAAATGTAAGATGCTGCGAACAACCTTGGATGGGATGCGCTGGAGGAAGAGGAAAAAATTTTTCTCTAGTGTAACACCGTTAATGAGTACACACCATTCAGATAATAAATGATTACAATTGACAAAGTCACAGTGATGTGATCAAATGTGCTGGTGACACTTTGTGCAACTTGTGAACAAATGATGACACTTTTTATGGGGTGGGACCTTGGGGCCCCCCTCAAATGAAACACTCACCAGATCTCACTGGTGCTTCAGGCCTTAATCAGTGTTTAATTTCTGTGGATCTTTGATCCCTGCAGATGGAGTTGTGAGCCTCTCCAAATCACGATCTCGCTTTTCCCTTTCCAACCGCCTCCCCAAGCACTTTTCAAGAGTCAACCAGAGCCATGATTCAGCAGCAAGCAGAAACAAACAGACTGTTTTTGGAGAAATTG
>WMED01028517.1:0-10436 GCA_019650415.1 Pipa parva | reverse complement strand
ATTGCTGAGAAAATCTCAGCATTTTAAGTGCGCCTTATAGTCCGGAAAATACGGTACATGGATTTATTTTTAACTTGTCATAGTATTTTGTCCAAAGGTCTAGTGTTAATTTAGTCGTGGGGAATAAATTTTGTATCTCAGCTCTGGATTGTGGGGGAATCCAGTATAGGTTTGTAAAACTTGCTGGTTCACATGGTATATTTTCTATTTTTACCCACGGTGTTTCAGGTGAGTGGTGTGCCCGTATTATTGTGCTGAAAACTGCTGCTATATAATATTTATATATGTCCCGGACCCCTAGACTCCCTAGCTTCCTTGGTTTATTCATTATCTGGGCTGCTATGCGAGGTTTCTTGTTGTTCCAAATAAACTGAGATATTGCTCTTTGAAGCGAAGAGGCTACTTTTTGGGGGAAGCTTATAGGCAGTGTTCTAAATAGATACAGAATCCTTGGCAAAAATGTCATCTTAACAGCGGAAATTCTGCCAAACCATGAGATCTGAAATTTAGACCATTTTATTAAATCTTTTTTGAGCTTGTCTATCATGAGTGGATAATTTGCTGTGTATAGTGAATTGTAAGATATGGTTAGACTTATCACTTTTTTTTTTAAGACAATTTGCACCTAAACGGTACGGGAAATACTTTGCAATGCTTTATATTGGAAGATGATGGATCAATATCATTCACCTGATGATCAACTTCAAATATCAATCACTGTCACTAATCAATAACACCAGCTAATTCATGATGGCAGAAAAAGACTTCAGGCATCTGAATTAAAAGACTTCAGGCATCTGAATTAAAAGACTACAGGCATCTGAATTAAAAGACTACAGGCATCTGAATTAAAAGACTTCAGGCATCTGAATTAAAAGACTACAGGCATCTGAATTAAAAGACTTCAGGCATCTGAATTAAAAGACTACAGGCATCTGAATTAAAAGACTACAGGCATCTGAATTAAAAGACTTCAGGCATCTGAATTAAAAGACTACAGGCATCTGAATTAAAAGACTTCAGGCATCTGAATTAAAAGACTACAGGCACTTGAATTAAAAGACTTCAGGCATCTGAATTAAAAGACTACAGGCATCTGAATTAAAAGACTACAGGCATCTGAATTAAAAGACTTCAGGCATCTGAATTAAAAGACTACAGGCATCTGAATTAAAAGACTACAGGCATGAATTAAAACTGGTAGCCTTTACAGTTGACTGATGACCTTATTGATCTACTTTTCTTATGAGGACAATATCATTTACCTCTGGTATTAAAAGATTTTAAATTGTCTTCCCCTTTGTTGTTTAAGTTTTTGAGCACAAGCTAGAGAATATGAGGCAAGTGTAATCAGACATAGTTCAGCAATAGGAACTTGAGATAATAATAATGTCACAAGCTGCAGTAGGTTTGTCTATGCCATAAATCTGCATTGGCATAACGCTATCAAAAGCAATATATCATATAAGGGTCTTATTGACTAAAGGCCATATAGTTGTGTAAAGCTCTGAATTCGCATCTATTCCTCACTTCCCCATGTTCACTTATTGATCAAACTCTGCATTCGCCCCCATTTGACTTCGCCACATCAGAGTGGCAAATTGGAGAGTTGATGGCAGGGCTCCTGTTAGGAAAGTCACTTACCAGTGCGATCTGCTCCGGCGCCGGTCTCCTTGCGGCATGGGGCGCACTGCATCTCTACTTCGTCGCAGCCGTCGGGTGTGCGAGCTGACATCACACACCGCGGCCGCACGCCTTTTGAATTCTTTGGCGCGATCAGCTGACAGGCTCTCTAGCTATATAAGGGAGCCTCTCAGCTATGCCCGATTATAGAGTTCCTCTCTGGGTTTTACCTTGCCACAACACCTAGTAGATTGTTATATTTCTGTTAAAGGGAAAGTCTATTATTTCCTCGTGGTTCCTGTTTACTCTGCACTAGTGCCTTGCCCACCTGTGTTCACGCTTGCCTTGCTTTGTTCAGTCATTGTTCAGTCCTAGGGGCCACGACCTGGGTACCTTCCGCAGCGAAGTTCTAACCTCCTTGCGGGGGTTCTAGGTGAATACTGGGGGTATCTTAGACTCCGCGCCCTAGGATCTGTTCACTACTGAACCTCTCTCCAGCTGCTTCCTCCTTCTCCACGGGAGTTACCATCCCCATCATTACAGGTCCCCATTCTACTTCTATCCAATTCACTATGCCACACAACGCTTTCTACAGCAATTGCCACTGTCTGCTTGTTCAACAAGTGGATTCACTGCTTAGTCAATAATGAGAAGTCAATTTGTGACTAATCTGGAGATGCAACTCCAATTTTAGGGAGGTAAATTCATCCTTTAGTCAATCAACCCCGAAATCCGAACCCTTGTTTTAGCTAGGTTGTTTAGAGGTCAAGTAGTAGTGTCAATTCTGGAATTAAAACAAAGACATTTCTTATACCTTAAAGGGCATTGGACAAAGTATTGGTTACAGAAATACAATACAAATATATAGAGAAAAATATCACTTAAATAACATATTTATGTGTAAGAGTAGGTTTACTGTCAGCATCTAGTGCCAATAATGAAAGCAACTTCCTTATACTACATGCATGTCTCTCATAGATCTTTCTCTGTGTGACTCCTAAGGGTCAAGTTCCTCACTTCTATCCTGGGTTTGGGCGTGCCTGTTATATTTATTATCTTTTCTAATAAAAAAATACAGAAAAAAAGTATTTTTTTCATGTTTCCTTTAAGTCCTGCTGCATTCCCCCCTCCTCCCGCCTTCAGACAGTGTCCTCTGGATCTAGCAGTCATCCCAGTTATGGAAAGTGCTCTCCTGTTTAATGTTGTCAATATATTTGAATATTTCCATCATGTCGCCTTCTCCACCTTCTCTCTTCTTGAAGTTTGGATCCTTTCCTCGTATTTTTTCATCATGAAGGCTTTGCATTATATTAGTTGTCCTCTGAACAGTTTCTGATTTATTATTGCCTATTTTTTTGCAGATATAGCCTCCAGAACTGAACACAATATACTTATAAAAGCATCACCTAGAATGCAGTTTTATAATTCACAACCTGTCTTGTTAAAAATAAACTAGCGGCAGATGAACACAGGATATCTTCCTTTCTACTGCTGGAGTTCATTCACCCTGAAGCGCACTACATTGCTTACTGAAATCACTAATACAGGTGACTAGACCTAAAAATTCTTGTGATGTTTAACATTCTACTGTACTCTAAAATCCAAACTGTTCTCTTGTTCCCGAAATTGTTACTAGGTAACATTTTCATTTTTTTTTTTTTTTACAATTGCTGCCTTGGCCTGGACTGATGAGAAATGTTTATTTTTATGAATGGCAAAATCATCAAAGAGGAAAAACAAACACAAAGAAATACTAATCAGGAATATAGTATCAAAGATAATATTTGTCCAAGCGCCGTGTAGAAGAAACTGTTAAACCAATCGAAATGGGATTATTTCTTTATCTGGTGTTAATGGACCTTTACAGCTTTTAATCTAATCCCACAAGAAACAGTGTACTGATCAAGCCATAGTCCTCTTCAGTAACATTGTACATCTGTTAATTTCATGATGGCCAAAGTGTCTGTTAACATTTGAGGGGGTTATTCACTAAAGTCCGAATTGCTTGCGTATAGGCGTGAATTTGCTAGCTAAAAACAGTCGCAATGAACTGCTACTGTCGCAGTCGCATCTTTATAATGAGAATATTGTCGCAGTCGTGAGTTTACCATGGAAAAGTGTCGCAGTCGCAACTTTAAAAGTTGTTGCGGCTGTGACTTTACTTCAGCCTGTTACCTCTGTGCCATGCCTGAAGAAGAGACCTAACTACTCAGGAAAGCTTGTATTTACTGTCTATTCAGTTAGCCAATAAAAGGTATCACCTATACTCTACTTGTCTCTGCTAATATCTATGGCTAACACAATGCTACACTCTACTGCTTCTGTGCAGGCTGTCACATTAGATTACTAAGCAGCTTTTAACTCTGAGCTGTTTTAGGCTGTTTTTCTCCAGTTTTTCAGTCTCTCAAAGCTGCCTTGCAGTAAGTTTCCTGAAGAAAGTGAAAGTTAATTTTAATTAGCTTCAGGAAGGGGGAGCATGCTCAGTTAGTGAGTAAAGCCCTTGACTAAGGGAGGAGGGGTTTAGCTGAAAACCTCTTCTTTAAGTGCTTGTTTTTTCTTCAATTGCTATGATTATTTCCCAAAATTGGTAAGCTTAACTTTGTAATTTTAACACTTGAAACTTAATACTAGGTGGCCAATAAATAGAAAGAGCTTTAATTACAGACTTCAGGGTCACCTTAAGATATCTCCAACACCCTTTTTTTTAATCAAATATTGAAAGTATTCCCCAAGATAGTCACAGTAGGTTACTATGCCCCATACCTGATACCTACTGTTTCCATTTGCTGACTCATTCACCAAAATAGACTGTAAGCTCTTTAGAACAGGCACCCCTCTTATCTGTTTTCTTTTAAATTAAACATGAATTCATTCTGATTGTACTTACTGTGCTCTTGTAAATAACGTGCAGTGTTTGTACCTTGTGCTGTTATATAAATAAACACGCAGACATATACATATTTATGATTTCTCATGGGAAAAGCATTAAAGCTCAGTGAAGCATGCATATACAATAATATCTTTCTTTATTTATAAGGTGTCAATGTATTCAACACTCCCATGTCATTTGACTAATATTTAATAATAAAAATAAATGAATTTCAAAAATGTTTGTTCAGCTGCATTATTTGTCATGCCTGTAATACTAGATTCACAGAAGCCTGGATTTTAAATCCTTGACATTTACAACAAGACCCTGAGCAAGTCACATCAATTCTCTGTGCCTCAGGCACCAAGCATTTTGTCAGAGTAATGTATGAATTTATATATTCAGTGTACTGATGCATATATGGCAGGGCTATGAAAAAATAAAGACTCTGAACACAGTTTATGTTTCGCCTGATCCTTATTTGACACCTCTCTTCCTCTTATGGCTCACTGACTAACTGGGGACAAGAAGAGGGATGCTGGATGTTTCTTTCCCCTTGTGCATGTAACCAAAAGTAATTTGTGTTGGGTGCCCCTTACACTGATACATTAAGGGAAACCAGAGAGACATAACAGGAAACAACAGAAAGAATTCTGATACAGAACATGTATGTGAATGTAGGCAGGGAACACTGGATCAGATAAACCAATGGGATATGGGAGCCATTTATGAACATTGCTGGAAGTGCTCCATTTGTTTGTGAGTTTGTTATTTTTCAGGCAGATGGTTCCATTTTATGTGTTAATTTGGAGGACAATCACATAGGGGCTTATTCACTAAAGTCCGAATCGTTGCGTATAAGTGCGAATTTGCCAGATAAAGACGGTCGCAATAGGCTGCTACGGTCGCAGGCACGTCTTTATAATGAGAATGTTGTCGCTTTTGCGACTTTATTATGGGAAAATTGTCACAATCTTAACTTTAAAAAATTGTCGCGACTTTACAATGGAAATATTGGAGCAGATTTGCTATGGGAATCCACTGTCTACGAATTCGACAGCCGAATTCGCACCTTAGTGAATAACCCTATGACACAAAACTGATGTGTTATAAGTGGAGTCCAAGCAGGAGTCAATGCTGATGATTCCCAGGATATTTGTAGAAACAAATACTGTGTTCTTCTCTGATGAGGAACGTGTTCAACACAGAGATGAAAGTACAGAACTTCCTGGTTCAACACAACCTTAAACTGGCCATATTTTGCAATCTAACTTTATACGCTGGTGCCTTTATGTCTGTTTATTCAAAGCATGCCTGGTATAGAATATCTGTACATGATGAAGGTTCTTCTGTTCTGAAGGTATACAGTGGGTGTATGAGTCATACCAGTGATTTACTAACATAGCTTAGTCAACGGTGAGTGTGGGATGGAGAACTGCATGTTACACAGTGTACTTGCTCTTTAGAAACTTTCATCATCCACACTTAAAATATGACATATTTTTGTAAACTAAGAAACTAATGCTTTAAGACAGAACTACATACTTCTCAACAGAATTGCATTCATATGGAGAGGATTATGGGTAATTCTTCCCTACATGTTAACCCTGTGACCGCTATTTGAAGTTTGTTCACCACTCTGTGTTTAATATATGGAACGAGTAACCTGTTTAATGTGTTGGTACTCTCTTAATAAGGTCTGGAAAAAAAATCCCTTTGTCTGGGACGAAGACTACAAAGACCCTGGGGGGTCATTCATTAAAGGGTGAATTCACCTAGCTTAGGGACTTTGCGTCTGTTCCCATCACTACGATCAGGGAGACTCTAATTCACTTCTTCTTATTCATGAAGCAGCAGACAGCATCAGATTTGGTCGCATGCGTAGTGTGACATAGTCTGTTGCACAATAATAGGATGAGAAGTCATGCAGAATGAGGTGAATTTCACAAGTGAATGGTAGTAACGTCAGTCTCATCATCTCCCACTAATTGTATATAAGTGAAAAATACTTATTTTTATTTGTCACCTTGTGCCTAGTTCATGTTAAGTAGTAGACTAATTTAGTCACAGTTGCCATTGTTACTTTTGAATGAATAATAACCTTATGTAATACTGGACCCCTGCTATAAACCCCTGAATTCAGAACAGTACGCTTTGCAGAATCCGCTCAATCGACAGACCCTATCACATGCTGAATATCCGAACTACCTGTGCACTCGCACACAAATTGATGCAAAGAGCTACATAAGTCCACAACTGGAGTAAGCATCAGATTTGATAGCTTATTCGTCACATCTCAGAGTTTGTTGAATAAGCGGGGTTGGAGAAGTCGTGAGAGGACACGAATACCAGCATTTACATGACAGTTAGCACTTTAATGAATGACCCCCCCTTGTCTTCTACAAGTTTTCAAATGGGGTGAGTGGCCCAACCAATGATGTCATGTACCTTTCCTCTGTTTTACACCCTTAAAGAAACTACCCAACTTGAAATGTACATCATACCCTGATCTGTACTGAAGGAAACCATTGGGTGGCTGGGGAAACTTGCAGAAGGATTTATATGATATTTCAGAAGCATTAGTGAGAATAAGCAGAAGAGGAGCTCCACCCCAATATGAAGTTACTGAATGAATATTATCCTACTATTTTAAGCTTGACTGTCAATCACTGAGCATAGGATGCCTGTGGGGGGATAGCATAGATTCAGGGACTGTTTGGAGAAGTTCCATCACAAGGTATTCCTCTGCTGTCAGGGGGTACAAAGAGTACTGCTGTGGGGTCCCCACCAGCTCAGTAAACCAGGGGACCCAACCAGACATATGTAGGATTCAGATTACTGTTCAATGAAACCAATGACCTTCTGGTCACTGAGCAGATTCATTTGTTAGTTTGTAGTGAGGGGTGTAAAAAATATGTTGGACGGGCCACAAATGACAGGTTGGTGGGAGCTCCATGATTTTTGATGGCATCCCCATCTGCTCTGGGCCTAACTACAAGGGTTGCAATGGTTTCAGTTTCAACCAAGCCTAGCAGATTGCACAGTGGATATGTTGACTTTCCTTCACTTCTGCCATTAAAACTGCATGCCATTCTTATGGCCTTGTTCAAACACCATAAAACTAGAGATAATTCACATTTTATTCTCAATTAAATGTGAATGTAAGAAAGTGTTAATAGCAAATCAGATATGTCTATGCTGCATTTTCATGCAAGCTAATAGAGATGAACTATCATACATCTGCTCAGAAGGAACCGAGGTGCTAGTCTACGGGTCAGGCCAGCTCAGGGCAGTTTCTTGGCATCCGGTTACCTATGAATGCCTCTCCCTTCTAACAGAAGGTGGAAGCAGGGAAAGCAGAGGACAGGAGAGACCATAACAGCCAGGTCCATGCCCACCTAGAAATACTTGGACTTGTCCAGTGGATTTAGATCAATTAAAAATCTTGCATATTTTGAAGTCTACTCTGTGATCAAAGCCTACATACAATATTTTAACCAACCAGGGAATGTGTTAAGTGCCCATTAACTAACAAATCTAGATGGAGTCCATGGCCCAATACACTGCAAATTAACCATATTTCACATTTATTGCTATAAGTATATATATATATATATATAGAAATGTTCATATTAATCAATGCATTGGAGTAACTGTAAAATACTTATAAATAGAGTAACTTCCCCTTTAATCATCAGAACATCTAACTTTTTAGTCAATGTGTAGCACAAACATATTACAGTTGTTATCAGGGACAAACTGGAAATAAATTCAAGTCAACAAATTATATGTATGACATTTAGATGTATGAAAATAAAATGAATCTGACAAAATTTATACAGCAATATGGATTTAGCAATTTATTGCAGCATGTATTAAACCACAACCAAGCTCATTCAATTATTATTTTTTAAGCATTAATCACTGAAGGCATTTATTAGCACTGCAATCTGGAGTTTAAATACTTATTTTGTCTAATCGTTTCTAAAGCTTAAAGAGAACACCACTCTCTTTAGAACTCCTCTTCCTTGTGAGAACGACTGGGGTATTCAATAGAACCGTAGCTGGGGTTATACATAGTATATGAGGATAAAAAGGCACATAAACTAAGTTGTACTTGAGTAGTAATTTCTAAAATGAATCACTTTCCTGCTATTATTAATAGATTTTAAGCACTACGGGGCAGGGACCTCCATACTCACCCCCACCCCATATAGGTGGAGGCATTAATGGGATACTTCATTTGCAAGTCATTGTATTCTGTTTTTATTTACGATTTACACAACGTGCCAACTTTTCTGATTTTGGGGTTTGTACCTTTAATAAGCCCCCCTTACCCCCAAATGTGGCTCTTTAGCTGCCTTGTTGTGGTTCGGAGCGCACCTCCAAAGCCCTGCCCATGACCTCCAACGCCTCTTCTGATTGGCCGTCAGCAGGTCATGTGGTCAGGAGAAGTGCGCCCCTCTTCCTTTGCGGCTCACAAAAAAGTCGTCGCTGCTGGAGGAGGGAGCGAAATGGCTCCCTCCTCATTTAAGTTTGCTGACCCCTGGCCTATACCACTGTCAGTTTAGCCGCATTAAAGAAACTGCGTGCCAGAGTCTCAATAGAGAGAGGGAGAGTTTTCTCTGTCCATATAGTAACAAGCAGATTCCAATCTAGTATGGAGCCCCATAAAATCACTGCAGATTTCCCAGGTGTCCTAGAGAGAAGGACAATCCCACTAAATAAGTATGTATTTATACTTTTGGCTGTTATATACCATTAGTGCATCATCAGGCTTGAATTTCTGTACACCTTGAACTCTTCACATTTATCAAAACATCCTAATAAGGCAGAGTTAATATAGGCACTTGTAAACTACCTTATACAATAACACAATGCCATTTCTGTTGCAGGAATTGACCTAGTTTTTATAACGTGGTATTGGCATTTATTTTTACATTGTAGTAGAGATTGACTGTTTCTTCCCTCTTTCTATAAACATACCTGTCTCTTCCTACAACCTTAATATCGGTTCTAGTGACATTTTTACCGTAGGCTCGACTTAGGACAAGGTAGACCTGTGGGAGTGCATTCATTTTTCCTCGGGGGGGTTGTGACTAGGTCTAAACAATGAACAATAAATGATAGTAAAAACAAGTGGGTCCCAGTACAAAAATTAGGCATAGGCCTTCTTGTCCAAATGACTTTCCCCCCAATCAGAGTCATAAATATAGGGGTCACACCTCCCCAGGGGTCTGGCTATTCTGCTAAACTTGCAAGTCACCTCTGCAGCTTCCTATTCTGGAGCAACCTTCTAAAATCAAGCTCAGTTTTTCTGGTCCTGAAAAATAGTCATGGGGCATTTTGTGGGGTAAACCTTGATATCAGTGGGCATGCCACTTCCCCCAATTATTACTATTTAAAGAAGAACTACAGTGCTTGTTATACTAAGGGTGATTCTGCATGTGAGCTGCTAATATACTTACCGAGGCTGCTCGCTCTTCCAGCGTTGCCTCCTGCTCCTTGGATTTTGGGCCTTATTGACTAAAGGCCGAATTGTCGTGTATAGCTTTGAATTTGCATTTGATCGCCACTTCACCATGTTTGCTTATTGAAAAAGCTCTGCGATGTGGCAAATACAGTATGCAACCATTCCAGCCTACTAAGATAGTCGCGATCTTACAGAGCACTTCGTATTCACTTAGCACTTGCAAAGGTACTTCTATTATTAACTAAGTGGTAGAGTCTGTCGCAGTTGCGATTTCAACAAGGCGTGGTGCTCCAAATTAATCTGTTTGACTTTGCCACATCAGATTGGCAAATTGGGGAGTTGATGGCAGGGCTCCAGGCATCAGGCGACTATTCATTCAAAAGTAACAACGGTGACTGTGATTAAATTAACATGAACTAGGGACAGGGAGACAGAAAGGGATGTAATATTCACTTATATATAGTTAGTGGC